>JAJJMB010017986.1:5717276-5806369 GCA_023531105.1 Papaver atlanticum | reverse complement strand
GGAGGAACAAGATATCGGCAAGTGTCATATCTGGGCTACATTCATTTTGAGTTGAAGGTTACTGAAAACTACAAAATTCGCATTCTGTCAATAGTTATTATGTGGGAGATCTTTAGAAAACTGTAGACAGGTTTAACAGCACAATCAGTAGGATGTGGTTTGATTGTTCATGTTTGTCTAGGCTCTAGATGATGACAAGATCGACAGGAGGAACTTATTGCGTATATCGATAAGAAAAGGAAGAGAAACAAATGGGTACTTTATCAAGTCTCTTGCGATAGAAATAAAGATGTTCAAATCCGTCTATTGGATATCATCTGAAGTAATTTTTTTTGTCTTTCTCTTACAAGTATATTGTGTGATTGCAGAGTATGTTATGCTGCTGGTGAGGAGAAACAACTTGAGAAATGGAAAGGAATGAAGGAGTGAGTGTTATTTTGTAGTGACATTCCCTTTACAGTGAGAAGAGTGTTATTTGCATTTATATTGCTTCAAACAGCTCAAACCTCCAAGAGACTTTTAGTTTGACGCTGCTAAGCTCTGTTATTCATTCTGATTAACATTTAGTCATGCTTTTTAGTCGCTTAGGTAGTTGTTACCACTTTGTTTTTGTTAGACGCTGTGCTTCTGATTTAATTAGCTGAAATTCAATTTACAAGAATACGGCAGGCGAGCTCAAAAGATTTGTTCGCCTGAAGCTGGAGGACCTTGAGCTATTTAAAGTGAAGGTTGTATGGTTGAAATTGCTGAAGGATTTGGATGTCCAGAGAGAGGAAGAATGGGTCAGGTAAGAACAAAAATTCTATTGTCAGCTAATTGCAATTTGGTGTTGAGAAGTATTTGTAGAGATTTTTAACACCTGAGACATCACAGTTACTCTACGACTTTGAATTGGGATAACATAATTGAGTAAGAGAAACTTACACTTAGTTATAGCAACGCGTGTCCTCTCTTTTCAGAAAACATTAGTAAAGAAACTATCAACCCGAGTCCATGAATACGAAGTTTCATTTTTGTTGGGCAAACCTTATTCTGTTTTCTATAATCTTTAATGTTACTTACACAGTCTTAGTGATTAGATTGAATTAAACAGATTGTAGTACTCCCCTTATTATCAATCCAAAATTCAGTCATTAAAGAACAACTATAATTAACTTTGAGTCAATTTGTTCACTAAGAAGTCAAAATTACTTTAGGAGTTCAATTTATGTAACTAAGAAGTGGAAATTTTAGTGGTTAACTAAATTTTAGTCAATTTTAAAGTAATTTAACTCATTTCGATTAATTAACCACTGTACTAAAAAAAAATTGTTCACTAATAATGGATTAAGCAAACTTAGCACAGATTTTTCTTTAATTTTAACTCATTGGCCATTATTTTTTTGATGCCACTGTACTGAGGAGTGGCTTAGTCTGTTAATTTATTAGTATGCTCCATAATTCCATTAGTTTATAGATTACTCGAGCATCGTTTTATATTCCGTTCGCAGTTGATCGTAGGCTTATGGGCATACTATTTGAGTTCTGAATTTAATTGTTATATCACTCTGAACTGCATGCAGGAGCCGTTCGAATACTATCCAACCAATTGACACAGCTACAAACAATATGGTGGTCCATGAATTTAAATTAATGCGTAGGGATGCTAGACAGAATTTTACTTAATATCGAGTCCCTCCGGAGTAGAATTAAAGGTATCCTAAACTTGGAATCGGACATCATCGTCCTTAACTTGTAATGGAGTTGATGAAGAGAAGGAACCATCAACTACGACTTGGTAATATTACAGTAATTCTTCACTCTGAGTTGATGAAAACTAATAATATCTCTCTGAGTAAGTAATAGGTACATGTCTCTCTGAGTTCATAAAATGGCTACTTATGATATTTTCGTAATAGTTCAGTTAAATTTATTTAGGAATATTTATTGATTTTTTCCGGTTTGGATTACAGGGGAACAACAAGATCATAGAAGAACAAACATGGCATAAAGTGGCTTCAGGCACCAGCGAGGATAACGCGTCTTCTGATATGCAATTTTGTAAGTCTGATTTCTACTGTGGATGCTTTTAGAATGCGCCTATATTGGTTCTTGGTCATTGTGTATGTCAAAACCTGATGAAACCATTTCAATAAGGTTTATGAAGCGGTTATGGGACAACTATTAGTTTGTAAGTTTGTGGTGACATTCACCTGGGTAAACTAGGATGAAGACGAGCCATTGGATATGGAACTGCACCAAACATTAAAGGAAATACTGCTCCAATAGGAATCTCAGCCAGATACGGTCCTAATGCATAAGGCCCTTAACGCTCTCTATCTACAATGTCTGCACCCGTTGTCTAGGATGCGTGCGAGGTAGAACTAAAGTTATAGTTTATTCGACGTCTTCTAAATTAACTGGTATATATTAGTTAATAAATGAATTCTGCAAGATGCTTGGTGGATCTTCGCGAGATAGATTAGTATGTTTCAATGGGTTATCTACATCGTCGGCACACGATACTGGAACTCCATATCCACCAAGTGGCACTTGCCTTAATGTTTGATTGAAATCATTTAGCAGTAGTATTACTTACCTCTTACTGAGGTTTATGTTCACTTATTTGTTGACCTGCAGATGATACTCATAACGGGTTAATGTGCTTACTGTTTCTGATCTAAGAGACGTTTTAGGTTTGTCACACTCTAAGGTGAGTTTATAAAGTACTGTGCTTATTTTCATTAAACCATAAAGATCTCACATCGTTTTTCGCATATATTATCTTGAGTTTATATCTATCTATCTATCTATCTATATATATATATATCTTTATTAACAACTAATTTTAACTCCAGATATATTGATATTCAAAATGATTTAAGGGGCTATAGGTTCATACATAGTTTTATTGGATGAACCAATAGCCAAGATAGGTGACATTCTTGCTGTTGTGGAACTGACCGATAGCTACATCGCAGGAAAGAAATTACGTGGAACTGGTGAAATTGTTTGCATACAAAGACAAACAATCTGCACATATTGCGAATCGTTGCAGTTCGTGATGCACAGAAAGCAGTTTCCTATCAAAGTCGATGAACAATGGGAGAAACAGCGGAAACTAATCGTTGCCATATTGTTTGAAATCTTTCAAGTGCTCATGGGCAGATAACGTTAAAATCGTCGACAACGATCTTCAGCATTCTCTTGCTACTTTACAGATATACAAAAAAGTGAAAAGTTACCAAGTGTCGCTTCCAGCATACTGTAGGTAACATCTTGGCACCAAATAAAACATCTACCCTCTGTTGTCTATAGAAATATAACATCTTCATGATCAGCTTTGAGCAAGTTGGGCGTGATTTTAATTTTGGTAGATTAGAAATAACCCAATAACTGCCTTATATCATTGCCATCGGAAAGAGAAGATGCTGACTATTACTGCCTTACACCATTGCCATACGAAATAGAAGAATAATGAAGATGTTAGGTTATTTCGCTGTTCATGCACATCGTTTTTAGCTTTCCAATAAAACTAATGCATTCTTTTGTTTCCATTGTAGAATTCAGTTTCCTAAACCTGAAATACCCATTGAAACAAATCAAATAGAATTCGGTTTCCTATATTGTGTAGACAAAACAATAGGAAATCTTAAGAAAAAGAACTCTAATAGAATTCAGTTTCCTAAACCTGGAAAATTCCAAAGTACATACACAACTAGGTTTCTTAATATAAGCTGATTTACGTCTATATAAGAGTGCTTAACAGTCATAATATAAGTGAAATTCGTACGGCATCACAACAGAAGAATAGCTTCATTCTCCAAAACTATCTGTGTGAAGAAATATCAATTCATAGTATTTGGTTTAGCAAACGTTTACAGACATTATCTAACTGATTTGAAACACCATGAGGTTAGTCTTTGATTATGTAGCATTGAATTCTAACCTTTTTATTGATCAGTACGCTGAATGAATATATTTATGTATCAGTTCTTCAAAGAGGCAGAAGAAAACATCATCGCAGGCTGGCGAGGATGGACAACAAACCATTAATGTATGTTCCGAAATATGATTGTTTACATCGTTTGTCATGGCAATGAATTTGATTAATTTAAATCTTATGTGTATTGCAGGCAAAGTCTGTATGATTGTTTACATTGTTTGTCATAACAATAAATTTGATTAATTTGCATCTTATGCGTATTGCAGGCAAGGTCTGTGGCTGCGAGGTTAAGGTGGGAGAAGCAAAGGCAGAGTGACAGGGAAAAAAAGGAGCAGCTGGAGCGCGAAGCAAGGTTGAAGTTTGAACAACAACTTGAAATTGAACGACAGGTACTTTATAAATATAGAATGGTTGTCATTAATATTCAAGGGAGATTTGATTTGTATTGACATTACTGTTAATTATTTATAAACTTACTCGTTGCAGGCTAGAGCGGAGGAGGATATTAGGCGGGAAAGAGAACAACGGGAATACAACGAGCGTGTTTAAAAAGCACAGTTAGCGCAGGAGTAGGTGAGGAGCAATATTATTATTGTCGATTTTTTTTTTTTGATATACATTAACGTGTTTGATTATTTATAATAGATTGTTTTGTTTTTACAGTTCAATGCACGTCCTGAAAATCAGTTCATAGCAGAAAGGACAAAGGTGAGGTTTAATTCTTTTAATTAATGTGTGTGTATGGATGAATGTATGGTTTGTATTTAAAAATATGATTATATTTTTTCTGCGGTTTTTAGGTTCGGAAAGTGGAGGGTCAACGCCGGCGTCGTTTGAAAGAAAAGGAACAACAACGTGAAAAAGAACGTAAAGGATTATTAAATATTCGCAGTGAAGGGTTTGGGAAAGCAATAGAACAACAGGAGGGTGAGCATATCAATAATCCATTAGATGCTCAGGTTCGTACGTTATTTATTTACTGTAGAGATTATGAGAATAGTTACACTGTTGAAGGCAACGTTTAATGGTTAAATTGTGAGCAATGGTTGTGTTATATTATATTTTTCTATATTTCAGGCATCGACTGTCTGTGTTGGAGAAGTTAATTTGGGAGGAGAACCTCAGAGTACAGAACAATTAATGCGTCAGCAAACGCAAAGCGATAATATTGTATTAGACGATAAAGAATATAGACAGCGTGTACTGGTGGAGAAGCAAAGACAAACTCAGGTGAAAAGTGAATTTGTCAATGTAGTTCCAGTTTATGTGGTTAGAATTTCATGTGTATGCGTATATGCCTAAGTAATATATTTCTTCGTTTTCCAGCTTTTTAGTCAACAACCTTGCACACAATACATACTCGGGGGATGTAAGGTATGGATTGATATTTTTGTTTGTGTAGATTTAGTTTTTTAAAATTCGCCTTTTAATTTATTTCTTTTTCTGATATTCAGGCTAGGAGAAATAAGGCGTATAATGAACGGAAAAAGGCCGAGAGAGCATCCAAAAAGGAACCAGTGCAGAAAGTTAAAAGCACTAAACAAGTATCCTCGGTAAGAATTTTATATGTGTTGATTCAAATGTAAAATATGTTATGCACACATGTTATCTGATTCATTGTGTATTTTTTCCTTTTGAACTTTCAGACACGGTCTGCAGCCCAGAAAGCACGGCGGGCAACTGAGAAAGAAAAGAAGGCAGAAATGGAAAGAATGGCTGCTAGCAGTGAAGCTGCCAGAGTTCAAAATTTGGATTTGGTACCCAAGGCACGTGTGCGTGTGCAGCCAGAAACATTGGTGAGTTTTTAATAGTTATTTAAAAAAAAATCGGTAAATCAGTCTTTTTAAAAATAAAAAACAAAATTGCAGTATGCTTCTCTGACTAAGGAAGAAAAGTATAATATACTTTTGAGACGTGGACAAATCAAGGAACAAGTTGTGATGGGACAACAAGATGGCGTTTCTATTGGTGGAAATACACCAAAACAGAATAAAATGGTAAGATTTCTTTACGAATCCTGAGTGTCTGTATCCATATGGTTACATGTTTATCATCCCATATCAGCTAAAAGCCAGAGTACATAGACAATAGATCGGGCGAATTCAGCGTATGCTAAAGATTAAGATTAAGAGAGTAAAAGATTAAATGTCAGAGTATAATAGCATCCTAAAGATTAAGTTTAAAACTGATTAAAAAAGGATGAAAAAACAACAACTGTCAGTCGGTTTTTCATGATTGTTTGTTACGCTTAAGAACAGTCCTTTATTTTAGAATCGTAAGCCATTCAAAATACGTCGTTCTATTACAATATACAGAGCTTTCATTAATTGTTGTAACAGCTTCATAATCGTACTAGGATGAGAAAAGTTGTGGAGGATCCATTCGGTGGTCAATATGAGGGTGATGAAGCGACGTGTCGTGCACGATATATGGGTAGTGATGCTGCGTGTGGTGACCAGGTAAATAAATGATATAGCTAAATAGCTAAAGATTTGTTATCTAAGACAATACTTTGATGTTCTGATTTAGCTTAGTTTATATTTTTTTTCTAATCGTAGTTATTGGTTTTGACGATTAATTTCTTATCGCAGATGGGTATGGAAGATGAGGCTATGAATATGCACGTGGGTTCAAAAAAGGACTCCCATGAAAATGACTATGATATGTAATTATACTAATTCTTGCATTAATTTTATGGTTCAATTTAACTTTTTAAACTTTAAACAGAGCTGTGACTCTCTTTGATGTGGCTATTCTTTTGAACAGGTCTATTCCGCCTCACGATACATCCTCTGACGATTACAATGACTACTACGCATCAGATGATGACGAACTTCTGAATGAAACTCCAGTGCTTTCAGCCTTTGCGAAAAAAACTACAAAAAGACGCACAGGGTTTGATGAGTTCGGTCGGCATTATCTGGGGAAGATGGATAATAAGTGTAATTGGTGCGGTGCTTTGCACTGGATCGACGAGCGAAGGAGTGATTCTTCTTTGATAAATCCTGTTTTTACTAGATGCTGCCGAAGGGGACAAGTTAGATTGCCGGATCTTCGTGAGCCTCCTCAGCCAATAAGGGAATTGTTTGAAGGGGATGACAGTAGTTCAAAGTTGTTTAGGAAAAATTTAAGGAGATATAATTCCGCCAACGCCTTTACGAGTCTTGGGTGCCAGTATGAAATAAAGCTAAGAAGGGAGGTGGTCCTGAAAATTTTTCAATACATGGAGAGCTGCGGCATTATAGCAGTTGTTTGGTACCTGCGAAGGAGAATAAGGCAAGCTATTCAAAGCTATTCTTTTATGATCCGGAGAAAGCGCTGGATATACGAAAACAGAATAATCCCAAATTAGAACGTGAAGTGCTGCGTATTATACAAGATACTTTGAGAGCTAACAATAGATTGTATCCCAAGTACGTTCAGGCGAAAGAGATACTGGAGAGCATACCAGATGAACCCGATAAAAAGGTAGAGGTATCTTTGCATTTTAATTCTGAATCCGATCGGCGAAGGTACAACGCCCCGGTTGTGGAGGAAGTATCGGTTATCGTACCTGAAAAAGGGAATGACATACAAAGGACTCATGATATTATATTACAGCTGAAAGAGGGGCGCAGTTGGACCAGGATAACTGAATGCCATCCTCTTTATCTGCCGCTGCATTATGTGTTGTTCTTTCCTTATGGTGAGATGGGTTGGAGCTGCGAATTAACCCTCTAGGAGGAAAGCATTAAAGATTTTTGCGATAAAAGTCTATCCCTGATGGATTTTTATAGTTATTATCTATTTCCTCGCGTGCTGGAATACTCCACTATTCTTAGGGGGTGTAAACTTTTCCAGGAATTTGTAGTGGATGCTTGGGCTTCGACCGAACAGAACCGTTTAGGATGGATAAGGTTCAATCAGGATAAGCTGCGTGCCAATAATTACAGTTCGATAATCAAGATGAAGGAGGATGGGATCTCACCGGATCAGGGGGTACACCGTGTGTTTTGCCGTCTACGCATGTCGGAGGACCAAGGCAGATGCATGAGATCTATCAGGACTCCATGGCAATAACGCGCTATAATCATCATCCGTATATCTTTCTTACCATGACGGCGAATCCAAACTGGACAGAGATACAAGAAGCACTTTATCCTCACCAGACTGCATTTGACCGTCCATATTTAGTTGCGCGAGTATTTGAGATGAAAAGAAAGGCGTTGATGGATGAGATAGTTGAAAAGAAGGTGTTTGGGGATGTGGTCGGGTATGTGTATACCATTGAGTTTCAGAAGCGTGGATTGCCTCATATGCATGCACTTATATATCTTGAGAAGTTGCAGAAAATACGTACAGTTTACCAGGTAGATAGATTCGTGTTAGCTGAATTTCCTGACGAGCAGAGTGACCCGGTTCTGTTTGATACGGTTAGAAAATGCATGGTCCACGGACCCTGTGGTGACAGGAATAGAGAATCACCTTGCATGAAAAAAGGAAAATGCACCAAACATTATCCAAAGAGCTATAACGATACGACTTGCTTGGACGGAGGTGGGTATCCGGTTTATCGTCGCAGGAATAACGGCGTAGAGGTGGTTGTTCGCGGTGGGCGTAAGGCAACAAACATTGACGTTGTACCTTACAACCCGCATTTGCTGTGGATGTTTAATTGCCATATAAACGTCGAGGTATGTGCTGGGATAAGGGCGGTCAAGTACATCAACAAGTACATATACAAGGGGTATGAAAAAACAACATTTGTAGTTGGATCGGCTGATGAGATACAAATATACATTGACGCAAGGTACATAGGTCCCCCAGAAGCTGTTTGGCATCTGTTTGGGTACCGTATGCACAAAGAAATGCCCCACGTGGAAAGGTTGGCAATACACCTTAAAGGTATGCAGAGAATTGTATATGAATCCGAAGCATCAACCGAAGGAGGGACATAGACAGCTGAGAATTATAAATCTAAACCGATGGCATACTTTGAGTACTATGATGAGAATCCTGATGCCCCTGCATACACGTATCAAGAATATCCGCAGCATATGGTGTGGAAAACAGATAAATGTAGATGGGAAGTAAGGAAATAACAGTTTGCGATAGCTAGGATGTACTTTGTCTCTCCGAACGCTGGTGAATTGTTCTACTTGAGATTGCTATTGATTGTTGTGGCAGGCGCCAGGTCGTTCGAACATCTGAGGACTGTGAATGGCGTGCTACATCCAACCGACAAAAAAGCCTGCATTGAGCTTGGGTTATTAGAGAGCGACAGTGAATTTGTAAATTGTTTGAGGGAAGCAGCAACTGTTCAAGTCGGAAGCCAGATGAGAAACCTCTTTAAGATAATTCTGTCAGATGGCAATCTAGCTGAACCAGAATTGTTATGGAAAGAATTTAAGATGCATATCTGCGATGATTTACATCACGTTATTAAAAGAAAGTATTGCATCCTAGAACCAACAGATGAGAAGATTGAAGACTATGGACTTTACCTGATTGATAAATTGCTGCGTGAGGGATGGAAAGAGATGGCGCATTTCTGCTCAATGCCTAAGTCTAAGATTGATTGGGATAATCTTTATGGAAACTGTTACATACGCGAGCATATGCAAATGAAAGCAGAAATAGATGAGGATCAGCTAAAGAATAATATTGCTAACTTGAATGAGGAGCAGCTTGCGGCTTTCAAAGCAGTGACAGATTCTGTAGAGCGAAGAGACGGGTCTAAATTTTTTCTGAATGGTAGTGCAGGGACAGGAAAGACATTTGTCTACAACACCATTGCTACGAGCTGCCGTTTGAAGGGGGCATTGTTTTGACTGTTACATCGTCCGGTAAAAATATCCCATTGCTTAATATTATATGTTTGTAAACATCTTTTTATAGTTTCCATCGTTTTGTCTGATAAATCATTTCTTATGTTGATCTAATTTTGATTAATAAATTGCATTTATTTACATATACCAGGAATAGCTTCCTTGCTTTTGGAGGGAGGCCGTACTGCAGATTCAACATTCAGAATTCCTATAAATATAACAAGCACCAGTGTTTGTTCAATAGCTAAACAAAAGGAAGAAGCTGAATTTATAAAACAGGCGCCTTTGATTATATGGGATGAGTTGCCGATGCAGCGGCATTGTGTTGAGGCGGTAAACAGGTTGCTCTAGGATATTCACCAAAATAAGAAAGATGACTTCGGAGGTGTGACTGTCGTTATGGGAGGAGACTTCAGGTAGACTTTGCCCGTGATACCGAATGGAGGTAGGGCAGAAATAGTGGGGCGTGCATCCAGAGATCTTTTTTATGGGATAACATAAAGGTTTTGACACTCACCAGGAATATGCGGCTGGATATGTAAGAACCGGAAAATCGAGTGTATGCGGATTTCCTACTCAAGGTAAGTATCTTTGCTGTCTCTTCATACATCTTAGATTTGGTTAATTGGTGATAATACCTCAGGTAACCATGATAGATTATAGTTGGAAATTAGCTTATATTAACACAACTTAATAAAAATCATAAGAATCATTACTAAGATCATGTAATAAACTGTATGATTTATAGATGGAACTGTATGATTTATAGATGGAACACGTTATCTGTAAAAAAAGAACATATTTCCGGAATAAACATATGATTAAACTTCTTATCTTATTTTACGTTTTGCATGTCGGTTCTGAACCAGTTGACAAAGTTGATCTGCCATCGGCTGTGAACGTATGTAAAAACAGAAGAGAGCTAATAACAAAGCTCTATCCCTGCCTCACAAAAACACAAATCTGGAGAGGGGATGAGGAGTGTTACGAACAAGTTTCAGAGGAGGAACTAACTAACGGAATGATTCTCACGGCACGCAATGATGATGTTAATGAGATTAATGTCGAGGCACTTAATTTTTTGGACGGAGATACACACACATATCTAGCAGCTGATAGGTTGACTCCCGACGAAAGTGGTAGGATACCACCAATAAGCAATGAATTTCTGCAAAATCTAAACCCTCAAGGAATGCCTTTATTCAAACTACAACTCAAAGTTGGATGTCCGATAATTCTGATGTAAGATCTCGCTCCCTCGGAGGGACTTTGCAATGGAACAAGGTTGCTGGTGACGCACTGCGGGAAATATCTTATACAAGAAAAAATTCTGACGGGAAAGAAGAGCAAGATCGGAGAAAAAGTGATGTTGCTAGGATATCATTCCAGCCCAATATTTCAGAGTTGAACATAAATATACTGAGACGCCAGTTTCCGATTCGGTTGGCGTATGCAATGACGATCAACAAATCTCAAGGACAGTCGGTGCAACACGTTGGCATTGACTTGAAGACACCTGTGTTTTTTCACGGCCAACTCTACGTTGCTTTGTCAAGGTGCACCGCTGCAAGACGAATAACTGTGCTACGCGAAGATAAATCAGACGATTTAAAGGCAACTAATGTCGTCTTCCAGGATGTTTTGTTGTGATTTATTAAACAATCGCATTGCAGTGTGAAGTGTGTGCATTGGCCGTAGGCCCCGGCTACTATGACACGATTACCTAAACACCGCCCCAATAATTTCTTTAGAGAGCAAAAAAAAAATAGTAACTTTGAGAGACAATTTTTACTATTTTAAGTTCTTAGTATTTTCAGTTAATGTTCAATTATATTATAATTTTTTCATTGGATTATATTATATTTTAAGCTATATTATATTTTAGCTATATAAACTTAGAACAACTTCTCGAAAATCGGCGAGAGGTTGAGCGCCGGCATGTGGCCGGCGTGATACCTAGTCTCTTTATTAAGGAGATGTTGTCTTTGTCTCCTGGACAAAGGTGATCGTCGGATCGAAGATCCTGGAGCCTGAAAAGAATGGCCGGGAGAGTCGCGGCCGTCCAAATGCGATCCTGGAGCCAGGAAAAGAAGGTCGGGAGAGTAATTCGGGGCCGTCCAGATGCGATCCCGTGGAGGAAATCGGATTCGAGGTAATTCTTTTTTCTCAAAACCACGAGCAGAGATAAAAAGAAAACATAAAACATAACTCTTCGTTTCCTCGACTCCGTGTTTTCATTTCGAAAAAATTCTTCGAGATGTTGTCTTTGTCTCCTGGACAAAGGTGATCGTCGGATCGAAGATCCTGGGGCCCGAAAAGAATGGCCGAGAAAGTAATTCGCAGCCGTCCAAATGCGATCCTGGGGCCAGGAAAAGAAGATCGGGAGAGTAATTCGGGGCCGTCCAGATGCGATCCTTTGGACGAGATCGGATTCGGGGTAATTCTTTTTTCTCAACACCACGAGCAGAGATAAAAAGAAAACATTAAACATAACTCTTCGTTTCCTCAACTCCGTGTTTTGATTTCGAAAAAATTCTTCATCTCCTTCACTCCGTCCGTCCGTTCGAATTCTTATATTGTTTCTAAGAAGTTGTATTGTATCTTAAAATCGGTTGTTTCCCTGATTAATCCAGTTTGTTCTCTCTTAGCTTTCGGTACGAACCCTAAACCTAGAAATCAGTGCTATTTTTGTTTGGTGTTGATTGTTTCACAGCAAGGGTTCATATCAATCTCGGTTTCATCTTATCAACCGATCTTCCACAAAATAGAAAAACTTAATTGTTTGCGATTTCGACTCTAATTTCATATTCAGATGTTTCCCTGTCTGAATTCAGCCCGTGTTTTTAGTGTGTCCTGAAACCAGAGAAACAAAATTGATGGCTGCTGAGAGTGTGAATCCAGAGATCAAAGAGGAGAGTATGAAGCTGTTTCTGGATGAAAAGAGAGAAGATTAAATGGGTTATGAAGGAAGAAATTCAGGGGAGATTTAAGCAGACGAAGGTGATCATGCTTTTGAATTCAGAGAAGTATCGATGGAGGAGACCAAGAAATGCAGATTCTGAGTAAACAGCGAGGAATTGAAGTGGTTTTGATTGAAGTAGGTTTGGGTTTGTCTCGAATTAACAGTTCAGAGAAGATGATAATGGTAAAATTGGAGTTAGGGTTTCTGGTGAAATTAAGGTTTGATATTTGTTGTTGAAGAAATTGGATGGATGGGTTTGTGTTGGAATTATGTCTGGATCGATTTACATGGAAGATTGTGAGAGAAATTGGCAAGAAGGGTTTGAAGCAAGAAACTATAGTAAAGATGGGTTGCTGCAGAGCAGAGCTGAGCTGAAGTTGATTAATGGTGGACAAGTTGTGGTTCGACTTTGAGGAATCAATGTTGTTGTGGTACTGTGATGCTGCTAATGGTAGTGCAGAGCAGGTTCTGGTGGTGGCATGATAGGCACTGGTGGTCTGTGCTGCTGAACTGAAGCAGGCTGGGTTATTGACAGACTCACCGGCCTGCATAGAAGACTTGAGAAGAGCTTCCATGGTTTGGATACTTTCTATCAGGAAATCATCGATGAACATCTAGATCCGCAGAGATCAGTACCAGACCATGACGATATCATAAATGTTCTGCTCAAACTAGAGAAGGTTGGATTCAGTTCCATTCGTCTCACGAAAGACCATATCAAGGCAGTTCTTATGGTAATCTTATCTAACTCTATGCTGTCAAAGGAGGCCCTATTATTTTATTTTATTTTTTCAAAACCGAGTTTGGTATTAAAAAGAAGTACAAAAGTAAGTAGAAAACCGAACTTTAATATGCTTTTTATTATAAACTGTTTTCAGAATGTTTTTCTTGCTGGAATCGACACGTCTGCGGTTACCATGGATTGGGCAATGGCAGAACTGATGCGAAGAATGAATGTGTCGTGATATCCTGTAGTATTGGTTATATGCTGCATCTGAGGCTGGGAAGAATGAAGGTGGATGAATGATTTAAGGTAATCCTCTACTGTCAAAGTTATGTTACATCAGTCGATACTAAAATTTGTTATTATCTGAAACAAGTCCAGCAAAGTTCATGACATTAGCAGCGTTAATTTGGATGATCCTTTGGAACTAGCATATTTGTCTCTCCTGTGGATTTCGATTGAGTTTAAATTGAGGCTATGAGATATTCGATTGTGTTTGCCTTCTACCGGCTATCTCATGTGATTTCACCGACTTGGGTTGCCACGAGTAAAGATATTCGATTGTATTGTTCCTCTACTAATTCTTTTCAAATGTAGTGAGCTTCACTGTAATTGCATGTTAATTGGTTTGTATCTGCACTTTCAGTTATTAAGAAGGTGAAGGAAAACTCCAGTAAAATGTCATGAACACTCCGAAAATCCTTATACAACTTTTCATAACATAATAGATTTAGATGATGGAGTTGGTGTTGATAACAGTTTAGCTCTTATCAATTATTTTCGTGCATGATTCTATTTTGGGTTAACAGTTTAGAACTTTCAGACTATCATGCATCCGATTCGATCAAGATGTGCTCCTCTTTGTATCCTAAGCTTTTTCACAGAGCATTCTGTTATGGAAAGGTTGAATTAATTTCAAAGTTTCTTTATTATGTTAACTGTGTGCTATAAAAAAAAATTGCTATTGAATGTGCCTGCTAAAATCTAAAGTTTTTGAATTATAATTAAAGCACGGTTAGAACAAAAAAAAAACAAACATAAGAATGATACTTTCTGATTGGTTTATCACCTTCAATTCTGTATTACTATTTTCCACAGAGCATTCTGTTATGGAAAGGTTGAATTAATTTCAAAGTTTCTTTATTATGTTAACTGTGTGCTATAAAAAAAAATTGCTATTGAATGTGGCTGCTAAAATCTGAAGTTTTTGAATTATAATTAAAGCACGGTTAGAACAAAAAAAAACATAAGAATGATACTTTCTGATTGGTTTATAGGTTCACTAAGGCTGGTAAGTATGCTTATAGTTATTCGACCATCTTGGCTTTCACATTTTACATTTTTTCTGTTGAATTGAATGTTACAGAGATGCGTACTCTGGGACTGTCATGTTTGTGCAACCTCATGAATGATGGCTCAAGTTGCGTCATTTCAGTTGAAAAGTTGAGACGCAAAGTAATGCCGTTGCTGCCATCGACGATGCATATATGGTTACTGGTGATGAAGATTAGTTGCTGCCGTTCCATGGAAGAGTGCTGATGAGATGAAGTGGTGACAGACATTAAAGTCGAGAAATTAGTACAAATTCGAGTTATTGACTGCTGTCATTGATGATAATGGGGATGGAGGTGATAGAAGAGTGTTTTTATTATTGATTGGTGACTGTTGGTATGATGGAGAATGTGCCTGTGATGGCTATTGATGATTCTGTGATCGAATGGATTAAATGAGTCTGTGGGGCTTTTTAATGCCGGGCTGTTTTATGCCGAGAGTTCAGTGAAGAATAATTGTTTGCTGCTCGACTTTGGTGTGAGGTATTGTTGACGGTAACTGGTGGCTGATAGAGAAAATTCATAATGGGTTTGTGGAAAATTGTCAGTCGCCAGACAAGAACTTTAGCTGCTAACGGAGTTTGATTTTACTGCCTCTATTATTTGAACGGGAGATGATCTCACTGCTATAATTGGTGCAAGGTGAAGCTTACTTGCAAACCTGAATGGAGGTTGGTGAGTTTATGTTGCAGTCTGCGAACACTTATGGGTTGCTTGCAATTGGTAGGGCTGTACTATTCATATGGTACGATTAGGGAATTGTTGCTTAATGTTTGCTGTGAATTAAAAGTGCAGCCAGATTGTGATGCTGTCACGCTTTAATGTTTTTTCCCACTACAAATTGAAATTAAGAAGTAGCTACAGGTCATAAGCGACTGCATTCATCCCCTAACTCAATTGGGAGTGCGATAAACCAAGCATATACATAAAACTGTGAATTTTAAACTTGGGTTTGCCAAGAAACAAAGGTTGCTCTGTAAGACATTATATGAAGGGGTATGAAGTGTTCGTGGAAGGAGTTTATTTGCGCACCAGTAAGCCACAAGTGTTGTATGGACTTTTGATTTGTCAAAGATAATACATCTATCATAGCGGACGGTACTCACTGATATCCTTAACTTACTTGCCTGATTGTTTTAACTTACATGTTGCTCACAGAAATCTATCAATGATGTTGTTAAAGACTTGGAGTTGTAATGCCAGGGATATAGAATCCATAATTTATCCAAAAGAAGTCACTTAGAAGTGTTCGGTATAGCTATCTCTTCCAAAATGTGCACGAGGATCCTCTCTGTGTTTGAATAGGCGGTATTTCTCCTCCATGTAAAGTGCGTGCAACTATGGAAATGCAAGCATGAATAGAACGTAGAAAACGAGCTCAAGTTATCCGTGAGAAGGTGCTTAGTCACTATTATAATTTATTAATACTGGGCACCTCTTTTAGCTGTTCACAAAAAATAATATTCTTAATATCTTTTTCCTACTGTGGTCAAATACTTTTTTTGTCTCAATTTTGTGTTGTTACGGCCTGATTTTTTTTGGTCTTATTATTGAGTTATACCAAGCACTATTGATAATACAAACCAAAACAACAACAAATTTTGTGTTGTTAGGTTAGCTAAGTTAATTTTTCTTGGTGATAAAGATGAGAGAAAAGAAAAACGAGAAAGTCTACAGTTTAAATTTTTTTTAAACCAATTAAAAAAAAATTAAACGCGCTACCGTGAGTCTGTGACCCGACTAACTAACACAGTATAATATGACACGACCAAGCATAGGATCGTTCTGCTATGACCCGACCAACTAAATATGCTTCTGATTATTATAGACATAACCAACTAACACACTAATTAAAAAGGTCAGTCACCTTTTAACAAAAGTCACACCACCAATCAATAAGCCTGAAATCGGAACAAACAACATTAAAAAGTTCAGTCACCTTTTAACAGAAAACAAGACTTGGGACATGGATTCTTCTTTATGGAACTGGATTCGACCCAATGACAGCCCTTAAGCTTGACACAAAATTACAGTGGTTAGGTGGTGAACTGGATGGATTAGAAACAATCTGTTTAGGTGGTTTAATTTGTAGAATAGTAAGATTAAATAGTAAGACTAAACCAGTTACAAGTATAATGAATTTGATACTTTAGACTTTGATGGCTGATTCTTTAGATAACTGACGGCATGCCATTCTATGAAACAATACCATTTGCTTTGATTGAATTTTGAATGCTAATTTGAATAAGTACAAGTGCAGGATCCGTTTGCATACAAGCATATTTTCTAATTGCTGATGACACCATTTGATTGTATAATTGCAGAATCCTAGCTATTGTGACATGCTTTATCATAAACGAAGGCAAACAATGACATGACTTACATTGTGTATCCGTTTGGGATTTTATTATTTTGGGCGGCTGGGATTATACAATTTTACGGATAAAAGTTATCCTAGCTATTAATCTATACAAGGCTAACCTTAAGCTTGCCGTGACAAAGTTCCTAATATGATTAAATTTCCTAATTTTATACTTGGAATACTCTTCTTCTTACTGAGATGACTTTGAATATGCCAAGACTTGCCATTAGCAAAACTGTGGTTACAGTAGCTAAGTACGAACGGTGAAGGTAGATTTCTGACGTTGAAATGGAGAAGGATGGACAAGGAACTTGGGGACAAATCCGTTGGAGTTGTTGGATAATTGGGAGAAAATTTTAAACCTGGAAAGTAGGTAAAGCTTCTAGAGTTTGTAATTAATTTGTCAGGAACTATGGTTGGGTTGTTGTTGGATTTGAATTGTGTAAAAATATGGATGGAGTTTGTACGAGTTTTGGGTGTTGTTACAATTTTGGATGTAGTTGTTCTTTTACATAGATGTTAATCAACCTCCATTACATAAACCATGTGAGCTGATTTTTATACCTCCATCTAATCTCAATTATGCGAAATTGGGGTTAGGCTACTGTGATATTTCTACTGGGTTTGGTGATCAAGCTCCTCTTGGCATGGTGAACTAAATATTAAAGCGAGTTGTCTAAATTGTCGGATTGTTGTCTAATGGGGTTCTATATGAAGAAGTGAATTCAAAATTTTCTTTTTCCCTAATTGAACACTCTGGATGCACATAGTATTTGACAAGGTATTTGTGGATTGGCTAATCCATAGCTTTAATGTGTTGTTGAATTCGAACTACCTATGGTTTACTTCTTAATAACCCAAGTAGGGATCTGTCTTGGGACAAACACCCTTTTATTTAGGCCATCAAAAAAATTCCATTCATGAATATATTGTTGAACTGGGTCCACCGTTGTGGAAAGATGTCATCACTTATCACCTTCTCAAGGGAAACATTTATGTTTTCTTGATTCCGTGAGTACTCCATAGCTCTCTCGTTGACACAGATTAATTGGGGCTATATGGCCTTCAGATGTTGCGAACACCTTTGAGCCGAGCAGCTCAGATACCATTCTCCAAGCAATTCAGCCTATTCAGGAACTCATTCTAAATATGATATGACGTATATTAACTACTACCTACAGTTTATCAAGTTTGACCGGGCAGCTGATGAGCTTCCTTATTATGCGTCGATTACTTTGATGGAGCGAAACTGAAGAAGTAAATCTATATTACTTTAATTAGTCTCTATGACCCGACTAACTAAATATGCTCCCGGTTATTATAAACATGACCGGGTAACACACCAATTTTAATGTGGTCATTACATCTGTCTTTAAATTTTCTCCACGGCCGAGGCTGTAGACCCCGGCCTTATCCGGCTACTATGATCCAACTAATTAAACACGCTACTGTGACCCGACTAACTAACACACTATAATATGACACGACCAACTAAATATTGGGACCGTCCTGCTATGCCCGACTATTATAGACAGGACCAACTAACACACTGCCTTTAAATTTTCTCCACCGCCGGGGCCGTAGGTCCCGGCACTATCCGGCTATTATGATCCAACTAATTAAACACGCTACTGTGACCCGACTAACTAACACACTATAATATGACACGACCAACTAAATATAGGGACCGTTCTGCTATGACCCGATTAACAAAATATGCTCCCGACTATTATAGACAGGACCAACTAACACACTAATTTTAATGTGGGCACTATGTCTGCTTTTAAATTTTCTCCACCGCTGGGGCCGTAGGCCCTGGCCTATCCGACTACTATGATCCAATTAATTAAACACGCTACTGTGACCCGGCTAACTCAAACACTATAATATGAACCGGCCAACTAAATATCGAGACCGTTCTGTTATGACCCGACTAGCTAAATATGCTCCCGACTATTATAGACAGGACCAAATAACACACTAATTTTAATGTGGGCACTACATCTGCCTTTAAATTTTCTCCACCGCCGGGCCCTATCCGGCTACTATGATCCAACTAATTAAACACGCTACTATAATATGACACTACCAACTAAATATTGAGATCGTTCTGCTATGACCACAGACTAAAATTGCATGGAAAGATATTGATCGACCGACCAAACAAATGAACAATAAACAAAACTCTAAAAAGGTTGAGGGATTTGTCTTAGCATTTTCAGTTAACGTTCAATTCTGTTATTGTTTAGGTACTAAATCTTTAATTAATATAAACTTAAGATATTGATTCTTTAAGTATTCCGATGAAAAGCAATTGATTCTAGGAGGATTATGTTTTTTTTTTCCAGTATATCTCCATATTATATTTTTTTTCATTGGATTATATTATATTTTAAGCTATATAAGCTTAGAACAACTTTTCGAAAATCGACAAAAGGTTGAGCGCAGGCATCCGACGGCATGATACCTAGTCTATATTATTAAAAAAAAATGGTGTTTGTCTATCCGGATATATCCGACCATCGATTTCGTCATCCGACGGGATCGAGAGTTGGGCGAGGGATATTTTCGAGCGTAGGATCCCCAGGGTTTCCTGATTTAATCCGGCTCTCTTGAATAATTTGTTTTCATGGTGCCGACAGTAACTGTGTGCGAGACGTTTCTTAGTATACACTGTTTCCGGAAATATAGATGTGTCCTAATTCGATACCAAGAACACCTATTTAAGACTTTGCATGTTCATCAGTATTCTTCCCTTCAGGTAAACTTATAAAACTCGATACAAACTGTATTTCCGTTTATAAGAAAAAAACCAAAGTTAACTATTTCTTACTCCCGAAATTACTCTCATGCAAAACCTTAGAAATTTTTATTTTTTGCGTCTTTTCTTTTGCGGTTCTTTCTTGCTTCTATGCTGTGATTTCAAATTACATTGTTGATTTCTTTCTTCAGGGTTTTTAATCAGAACAAGGTATAGACATCCAACTAAATCTCCCTTCTTTGTTGTGATTCCAAATTACATTGATGATTTTTCTTTTCAGGGTTTTTACTCCGTGATTTATGAGGCAAAGCAGAATCAGAACGAGGTATTCATATATAAATCTAGAATTATATTCTTAGATTTTTCTTTTCTTTTCTTTTCTTTTTTTGCTTCTTCTGATTTTTCGGTTCATGCTTATACGTAATTCATAATTGGGGTTGTTGGTCTGGTTATGGGTTTCTCAGTATCTCCGAAACCCTAACCAGCTAACTTCTCTGCCCGAGTCCCGACTATATCTAACCATTAGGCCCGTCAAATATTGCTATTCTTTCCTTCTCAATCAAATACACTTCTTCGGCCAAGCTAATTTTGGACTTGCCGTTGGTAAAACAATGGTTACAGTTACTAAGTACGAAGGGTTAAGACAGACTTCACGAGTTGATATTGTGAATGCCGGAGAAGAACTGGTTTTACACATTAAGATAGACAATGATGGAGAAGAAACTTTGCCAAGAAAGTCGAGAAAGATTGGAGTTGCTGCCGTTTATACTTTTAATCTATAAGACGTATAGATCAGGCAAAAGAAGGTAAATGTTATTGACCAGGAATGCGATGTCTAACTTAACCTGAAGCGGCACAGATATACAACGACTAGGAGGTGAGAGCTGCACTATAAGTTAAAGAATTCAGGAAAAATGGTAAAGATAACAACGTTTTGGTGCTCAAGAAAATCAAAGCATACATGATTGCATTTTTATAGACGACAACTGTATTACACAATACAAACTACTTATTGGTTTTGGTAGTAACGGGTCTCTGCGCTTGAAGAACGTTTAGGTGTTTTGATGTCGTTTACTCGGATTAAATTTAATAAATATTCAGTTCCAAATTCGAAATTTAAGTTTGAATAGTAACCATAGAATTTTGCTTTCGTTTGGCTGCAATAGTGTCATTGTAGGTTTTAATTAATTAGTATCATTATATGTTTCAGTTATGGTGTTTTTTGGAAGTTAATGATAATTGTTTTTTTCTAAGTACCGATGGATGAGTTTTTTCTTACCATGTATATAATCAAATGATTCAGAAGATAAAAGTTCCAAAAAAAGTTAGCTGCATCTAAATACAGTTAAGAGACAAAATTGTGCAAACCAGTGTATGAATAAGAACCTGGAACTGGAACTATATATGGGACTAAAACACCAAATGTACAATCGAAAAAGAATAAATATGTTTCAAGCATCATATGAAATTCTTTACTTCTTCATTTTTTTTGCTTCAATGCTTTAGATTAATGCAAAAAGTTATAGAAGTATTAAATATTTACCTTACCATCAATGCAAAAAGTTACAGAGAAGTATCCAAATATTGCCATTAACAAACCAATTCTTTGCATGCACATTTTAGTACCTACCGTCTCTGCAGAAATATCAAGTTCGTATGTAAATGACGAAGAATGCTGCATATCTAAATGGCGAAAATACGCCATCCTTGTCGAACTTGATTTGTTAAGACATTCAAATGATCACTGCCCACATTCAAAGATACTGGATATTCTGTGGCTGTTCTTAAATGTACAACCTCTACAAAATATTGCCAGTTGGTCAAGGGAAAGAATAACCTGCCCATGAGACGAAGTTAATATCTGCACAACTCTGTAAACAATAGAGAAGAGACTTAATGCCTAAAATAGTTAGTAAATGAATGTAATAATGGAATCTGATTTCTAAAAATACTAAGAATAAGAAAAGAGTTACATTAGAATTCTATTTCCTAAAACTAAAAGCAAAACTATAATTTAGAGTAAAGGTTAAATTTCAATTTAAAGTTGACTGTAATAAAATTCTATTTCCAAAATAAAGAAAAAAACGTACACCTAACTCTTAGAAAAAGCAATGGAGTTGTAATAAAGTCTGTTTTCTAAATATTAAAAAATACAAAATTAAATACAAACTTGATAGAATTTTATTATTTTGGACGAAAATAATTATGGGGTGATCCACGGACTAATTTGACACGACCAATAAAATATTAGGGCATGTTTAAGAGGTCAGTCCCGGCTAATTTGACCCGACCAACAAAACACTAGGGCATATAGAGGCCGAGGCCAACAAAATAATAGGGCATGCTTAAGAGGCCACGGTCGGGGCTGTACGCCCCGGCTAATTTGACCTGACCAACAAAACACTAGGGCATGCTTAAGAGGCCACGGCCGGGGATTACACGACCAACAAAATACTAGGGCATGCTTAAGAGGCCACGGCCGGGGATTACACGACCAACAAAACACTAAGGAATGCTTAAGAGGCCACGGCTAATTTGGCACGACCAACAAAACACTAAGGCGACCAACAAAACACTAGGGTCGCAGACCCTAACTAACTTATAGGCTTGATGTTTGACGGTTATAATCTGTTTTGTTAATGACTAAAACTTTGTGGGAGAGTACTGACCAGCCGACCAAACAACAACAAAAAAAATTGAAAAAGCTTGAGCAGGTGATACCTAGTATATATATACAAGAACTCCTCTCAAATGATACATAAACAATAGTCATTTGGTTTACAAATAGAATATATAACATAATAAACATAACAGAAGCTAACCAACTAACGGACTCAACTCCTCGAAGGTTTCGCTGCGCAACTCTGATCTGTCTCTGAAACTGAAAGTGGGAATGGGTGAGTACATCATCCCTAAAAGGGGTGCCCAGTAGAAATAACATTTAACTTTCAATGGGCAAGACTTGGAAAACAATACATGTTTTCCCAAACATTAAAAAGTGACCAAGTCACTGAAATAAACAAACATGTTTATGGACAAACTCCTTCTTCAAACAATTTATAATATTGTTGTCGTGAATTCCATACCGAATAGGTAATATTGAGGTGTATCGCCCTAGCCATAGCATAAAAGCTGAAAGTAAGTAGGTATAAATGTGAAGGAGCGTATCCTATATACCACAGGTGGAAATTCTTATTTCTCGTAACCATTCATAAAGAGAAACAAAACATTACAAGTTCTTTCCAAACCACAAAAAGATTAAAGAATCACAGAACATTCGGAACTCAAAATTAAACAATGCATGAAATGCACAATCTGACAATGCATGAGTTTGATAAACATAAACTTTTGTAAAAGAAACAACAATGGTTTCAAAAGAGTTAAATGTAAATTCCCACCTCTTTTGATCACAAGGCCACGCCTACCTCGAGATCCACGATCCACTGGTTCATCCTTTGAATCGATCGTTGTTAATAAAGACTAATTGTTAATCACACAAGAACTCTAAGAATCTAGCAAAAATGGCTCACACAAGAATCATACAGGTCTATCTAATGATTCAAAGCCCTCTTATCGTTCTACACCTTTTTATTATCTATCTTTAGCCTAGTTAAGGTTTACTAGTTCACTTATGGTTTTCTATAATCCATTAAATAAATTTTATGAATATCTACATATCATTGCAGAAGGAATCAAAAGTCAACTCAGACCATAACCTTCTACAAAAGTCAACTCAGACCATAAGGGTCCAATTCATATTCAATAGGAAAACTGACTCTATGTCCAAGCCCTACAAACCGACCCGTTAAACTAAGGTCTAGTCTATCTGAGTCTTCTAACGGTCACTGACAGTTAAACTGACGGTCACGGGTTAACTAACAGTCAACGTCTAAGTCCAGGTCAAAGGTCAAGTCCAGTCTAATTAGTCAAGGGAGTCAACGTCTAGTCAATAGTCAAAGTCAAGGTCCACTAAACCAATTCCGAGTCAAACCAATCAAACTCAGATTAACAAGGTTAACTCAGCTCAGTCAGATTAACTGAGTCCTCTAACCAAGCTAGTCAGACATCTGATTGGTAAAAGGATTCAGGGAAAATCAATGGAATCAGCCATTGATACAAATAAAACTCTAACACCAGTTGAACAAGAAAACTCCCTATTGATCAGTTTCACTGACTTGATTCTATCCAATTTGATCATTACATAAAATATTCACTCTAACAGAATTCTAGAATTCAAAATTCAATTGTAATTTAAGCTTTACCTGCAATTGCAGCTTTAAGCCTCAACTAACACAACATTACTACTACTAACATCAAACAATTCAGCTCAACAAGTTGCAACTGTATCTCTATTCCATATCTCAGAACAGTTCCTAAACCTCCACCAGCCACTCATATCCCCTGTAGATTCAACAACACCACTACAACTTGTAACTCAGTACAATCACCTACCTCTGCAAATCCATTTCCACTGTCCATTTAGTACTAATACTTGCAACACAGCTCACCACCTCCAAGAATTCATCCACAGTAGTACATCCTTCAAATTTGTTTCAATCCTATTTCAGATAACAAACCATCTTCTCTATAACCATTTCATGTTACAATAACTAACACTCAACAACAACATTATTCGTTGTAACTACTATATATTTCCTTCCTTGCTACCACTTCAACCCATCAACCACAATTACCTGTAACATAACCTATATATCAATCAGTTCCACTCTATAGTTATCTCAATCTCAGCTTCATTACGCCTTCATCAACATCTCATAGCTCATCTCAAACTCATATATAATCAAAGAATCTCAATAATTTATAAACATTCAAATCAAAATACTAAAATTGAGACAATATAGAGGCTTACCCAATACCTAGCACTCTCTGAATTGCTACTTCACCAACCACTTCAATTGAAACCCTAGAATTATCTGTCTAGACCGGAAGTCAATCACCAGCACCAATTTCATCATCGGAGATTAAGATTTCACCTGCAACTCCACTATAATCCTCTCAATCATCCAAACCCATCTTTTATCTCATCTGATTTCTCTACTGCTTCAACAAAACCCTGATTTCTCAATTTGCCAAATAACTGCTCTTCTTGTTTAATTCAATCCGTTTATCTTCAACATACAGAAACCCAAACTCCTGATTCAATTCTCAAACAACTCTACAACTTCAATCGATCTACAAACCCAAAGTATTAATTTGGGGAAGAACAGAACACAACCCTAATTCACTGATTCATCACTGAATCCATTTCAAAACCTCAATTAAACGTTCATCCAACCGTAGTTCCATATTTTATTTTCAAAAGATTCTCTGAGTTACTGTTCCAGAAACCTAACTTCCAATTTATAACAACTCACTCTTCTTCTTCGAATTTAACAGAAACACCAACTCCTTCTTAATCTATCTACATCTCTCGATCTCAGACTCAATTATCCTCACCTTCGTCCATTCTCAAAGAAAACCTAATTCTATTTCTCTGTAATCCCCTTTCCTGTCGAGTCTAATTAAACAACATAACAATCTTCACCACCAGAAACACTTCACGGATCTTACCCCTATTAATTTCATCTTCCAAAACCTCAGTTTGATTTCTCTAACAATCGCAGAATAAGAACAGAGCAAGAGAGGAAGAAAGAGAAAGAAGAAGAAGAATGAAGAAGAATGAAGAAAGAATAACGAATCTTCTTGGTGAGGCGAAGATAAGGCCGACCAAATTCCTGAGGCGCCCCACAACTTGGAAAAGGGCTGCCAAGTCGGTTAAACTGCAAAAGAACTATTTTGCCATTCAAACTAATCTGATGATATCTTCTTCGTCCGATATCCGAATGACACGTTCGAGTATTCAATTCCGCGTAACTTTTCGAGACCTATTCAGTGATACTAGTTTTGTATCTAGATCATTGTTAGATTAATTCCTGTTGATTAACGTTCGTGTTAAACTAATCGAGTTACTATATCGGTTAATTCGTCACTTGACTGGTCTAATAGCGTTGACGAGCTTGAGGGTCTTTACAGGAAAGGTACAAGAAGGAGTCTATCTTGCACCACTAAATAGAAAGGAAGATGACTATCATCCTCCTGCACTATTGCCAGATATTCGTTAATCCCCATTACACCAAAGCATGGAACAAGGAGAGGACAAAAAAAAGGATACAAAAGTTCTTGGACTATGCAAACCTAGGGTAAGTTCACAAAAAACTACCTTGCACTCTCCACATGATTGAATGTTATAAAAATGTTATGTGCACCACTATGTACACCATGTTAAAATTTTCTTTATGATTCTGCAGCATATAGCTTGGGAAGTAACGAAACTAGAAGAACCTGAATTGAAGGAAGATATGTTTATTATGGGACGAGTACTATGAGACCTGATGTTCAACAAATATTTGTATCAAGAGGTACTGGATTTCACATAGAAATGCAATTGTCAGGGATAGTTTTCATCCACCAGATGATCAAAATCACTTAAGCTGTGAAATAATGGGTCCCACTGCATGTGTAAGTTTCTTAAACAAACAAATGTCATATATAATTCAGTTTATTTTGTAGATACTTTAATTTTGTGTACATAGTTGTACAACTAATTAACATGGCATGTTCTTTGTGGTTGTAGATGTTGGATTTGTTAGATTTCTTTAGGTGTGTACATAGTTGTACACCAGTATCATGTATGATTGATACATGTTCTGTTCTGAATTAGCATGCATGCTTGATTGTTATATTTATTTGGGTACGTACATAGTTGTACACCCAATGGATATATGGTCTGTTTTTTGGGCATGAATGTCTGATTTGTTATTTTTCTGTAGGAGTGTACATATGCTTGTACACTACTGTGCTATCTCACACATATATGCTCTGATTTATGTGTACCTAATTCATCTAACTTACCAAAATATTAATTACTGCAGTACTATGTGAAGCATAATATGACCAGTATGATAAAAAAGCTTGTGGTTGATTTCGTAAGGAACATTCCAGAGAATCTAGAAGTTCTAGTAATCCCCATGAATCATTCTACATAGATAATGAAAGTAGGAAGGCACTGGTCGATGTTGAAATTTGATTTTGAAGCTCTTGAATGGAAGGGGTATAAATCCTTACACTCATAATATGAGGGGACATACAAAGCTTATGCACGTCAAATGGCAGAGACAATGTTATTAGAACTCAATAAGAAGAGAGTGTTAATGGGTCATCCACCTATAGAAGAGCATGAAATAAACGTCATGCCATGCTCGACACAAGGAATCAACCCAGATTTCCTTGTCTACACTTGTTACTTTATGAAATCAAGTCTCAAGAAAAGAAAAACTATAGAAAGAGATGATAAGAGGGGGGAACATATTTTTCAGCAAATGAGATTGAAGATGATGCTGAAACCCCATGGAGGTTATGCCAAAGTGTGGGATGTAGCAGACGATGCACTATACAAGGAGTGACGTGCAATTAAAGGTCTGCCAACATTGAATAGGAAGAGGATTTTTTATTAAACAATATCACTTTCTGAATTGCTACCAAATGTTTTTAATCTTCAGAAAACTTTCTGTTTAAGACTTATCACTACTATAAAGACCTTGAATTAATCTTATTAATAATTTGAATATCGATGTTTTGAAATACCTGTAGACTTGTGTCAGACTTGCAAGTTAGGAAAAAATGTTAATAAAATGGTGATGATAATGTTTCTTGTTAATCAACAACTTCTCTTTCATTCTATCAAAAATGTTAAGGTGTACATGATTATGCAAACTACTGACATGTTATTAAAAGCATCCACTATTCAAATCTTTAACATAGTAGAATGTGAGTGGTACATGTACAAGTAAAATACAAACTAGATACTTAAAGAGAAATTACATACTATCATTGTAAAAACATAAAGGTGTATATAAACCAACACATGTACTGGCAGGTTAGAAAACTGAAGTGTACATGAAGGTGTACATAATGGTACACATGTACTGACAGATTTTTCTAATTATCCAGGCCTGCAGAATTGAAAAGACATTACCAAAAATTAATTATACATAATTGAAAAGGCATCACCAAAAATAAAAACCAAAAACATAGAATTTGTCAAAACAAAATAACATAGAATCATCCATTGTACAGGAAGATGTACATAATGGTACACATATCATGACATGTAAGAAAATTGAAATGTAGAGGAAGGTGTACATAATGGTACACATGTCCTGACATTAATTATCCAAGCCTACAAAATTGAAAAGACGTTACCAAAAGTAAAAACCAAACACATAGAATCTTTCAAACAAAAATAACATAGTAAAAAGCATCAAGGAATGGGGAAGGTAGGTCTGTTGTGATGACCAAGGGTGAAGCACTTTGTGCACATCATAGACCTCGTTTGCTTCTCTGAAGCACTCTTGATACGCTGTGTTCTTCATCAACCAGGTGGAGGAACAAGAATGGGAACAACAACCCTATCACTAGGGTCATAAGCCTACGGATTGTCAAAATTTGGGATGAGGCGTACGATCTCCTAGTATGCCAAGTTGAACAATTCAGTGGTGAAATATGGCTCAACAAATAAATAGATGTCCTCTCTCGTAGCTTGAATGGAAGCACAAGCATGTGCACAAAGAAAATCATTAACTCGCCACCTGTGACACGTACAAGTTTTTAGCAAAAGATCTATATTGTGAGACCTGGGAAAATGGAATTTGTACAATCTTTCCCCGGACTCAATAACTGTCCAAGTACGACCAATGTCGATTTTTTCCTTCAGTAAAGCCTTGTATATGAAATTTTCTAGACATTCTACCCTTCTCTTAGCATTCTTCCTCATAATCTTCAAACTAAATAATAAAAACACAAATAATAAATTAACAATGATCTAGAAAGAAGACAAATAAACATTAAGGAAATTCATGTGTACATTGTGTAGAATGACAGATAAACATGTGTACAATAATGTACACATTAAGGAAATCCACGTGTATAACAATGTACACATAGTTGCAGAACTATACACTGCTTCAAATCAACTACGTATAACAAAAAGAAAAAGCAGCTTCACTAATAAACAAAAAAACAAATGAATGAAACACTAAACATCGTACTCACTGTATCTCATCGATAAGAGTATAAACAAACAACTTTTTGAGATCAACAATCCAAATGTTAAATAACTCGGCAAGAGTTGAGAAGTGAGTACAATATTTGCATACAGGGAAAAATTCATTTTCCCATTTCTCCTTTGGAATAGTCTTGATATAATTGGAAACATTTCCACATCCAAGCGCATGCATACCCCGCAAAGCATCTTCAAAGTTAGTTGTTGTATAAGAGTAAGCATCTTTGTAGAACAAATCAATAACATCCTGGTAATTCGCATCACCTGATCCAATAGGAAGATTGCACTTGATGTAATAAAAGCAATAACTGTAATATGATCAGGAAATACCTTTGGAATGCCCTGCAAAAGGCCTTCTCCACGATCACTTAGAAAAGTATAGGACGACCATCCACCACTTATTTAAGACTATCCAGAAACCAAAACCAATTTTCTTTCTTTTCAGCAGAAACAAGAGCATAAGCGTATGGGTAAAAACCGTTGTTGCCATTGACAAAGGTTGTAGCTATTACAGCACCCCTGAATCTACCAGTAAGGAAAATTGAGTCCAAGTAAATCATGAGCCTAACATACTTATAGCCTCGCTTGGAAGAACCAAAACATATGAAAAGCCTTTGAAATCTTTTATTTGCATCATCAATCTCAAAATTCACTGTCAAACTGTTCTTCAAATATGACTTCTTTCCCTCTACGAGCATGGTGATACTTAATATTGGACCCATAAGTCTTCTTAAAAAGTGAAATGATCTGATTGGATTTTAAATTACGATCTCCCTGAATATTGTCAGGTATCAAATGCTTGACTAACTTGGTTGTCACCGGAGGACTCTTCAACCTCAAACCAACACCACAGCTGCAAAAATAAAAATAAGTAATGTGCACTACAATGCACACTTAATCATACCTCAAAACCAAGCAAGAATAAGTAATTTACACCATAATATACACCTAAAAATCCTAGAATAAGTAATGTGCACCACAATGTACACCTAAACAAGTCTATATATATAAGGTGCACAACTATGTACACCACTATGGACATACACATAAAAAACCTAAAATGCATCACAAGTTACACCTAAAGAGCCTACGTATATAAGGTGCAAATCTATGTACACCATAAAAAAAAGAAAAATTAGAAATATGGACTAATATGAACACCCCTCACCTGTGAGAACATTAGCATCTTTCAGAAGGAACCGAGAAGTGTCACCATTCACAGGCCCAAAGTGAATCCTCCATGAACATCCATTTTTTTTGCACTTTGCAGTATGACGAGTGTGGTCACTTTTCAGAATCTTAATCTATCTTGTACTTATCCACAACGATTTTAACTGCTTGAACACCACCCATAAATTATCTACCCATCTTGTCAAAAATATAAATCCATTCATTGGAAATCATAGGCTTGCCCTTATCTGCATCATGATCTACCACCCTTACAAGCTTAGGTCTTTCAGTTACACAAGAATTTGCAGTACTAGAACCAGAACTAGTACTAAAACCAGAATTAGAACGAGAAGTATGCCTCTGAATCACGTCAACATTCAAATAGAAATCTTCATTGTTAATAACAATGTAAGAGCAATTAAACCTTGCAGTTGTATATCACCAAGTACATAAACTATTTGATCATTATCCATATAGCTCAAACGTATAGTCTCAGGAGACAAATACCTCCACTGCTGGCATGCAAAACGCTTCAACTCATGTACAATGCTCCTCGTACTTACACGAAAAGGCACAAAATGCTCACCATGATTCAAAATAGCATAAACAACCTTCTCAGACATGTTTGATACCCCTACATATAACAAAGAATACACATGCCATAAAATATACAGTGTATGAAAATAGTTAATATCGTATCGGCGAGGTGTGATACACCCAGATAAAAGATTATATTGGATTTTATCGGCGATACACAATCCACTGTTTAAATTATTTTTAGGTAGATAGGTAGATGTGCATTATGTTACTCAAAGTTTTAATGGAAGGCATTTATCATGTAAAAACATCAATGAAACTAGTTTCACTTGATAATCTAACATCCATAAACATAGAATTTGTACCGGAAGAAAAATTAAAACAAAAAAAATATTGTTAATAAATACATTTGTATCCTTACTGATATTATTGGCAGATATTGTGACCGATATATCGATCGGGTATGAATTATACGACCGATATAATCGGAATATTTATGTATCGCCGGTATTTTGCTTATCTCCTAGGTTAAATCCTATACACGATAAATTCCGATATTATCGGCCGGTACGACCGATATTAACTACATTGCATTGTACAAAAGAATACACATGCTATAAAAAGATATCACTTACTAGAAAATGTACAATGTACAATAGAGTACATTTCCATAAAAAGATATCAATCACCATGAACAAAATTCAGATCATTATACAAACCCACATAACATTATACAAACACACATGAATAAGAAATCAAGAAACCTAAATCGTATATAAAAGGTTCTAAAAATCATCAAATCACATTTTCAGATTTCAATAACCTAAAACGTGTACAGGAAAATGCACATTCTATATATTCAAAAAGTAAATAAAAATCAAATACTCCATCGATTGATCGAAGATATAAAATTCAGAGTCTTATTAGAACACATAAATGAATATATCAGAAGCCTATGATCAACTATCAGTTCGATTTCATTAATCAAAAGCGTTTTACGATAATCAAAACCTAAGAAATAAAAAAAAAATCAAATCAAGATCATACATCAACAAGATGTAACAGATCGTATTCATACCATGAATTCAAAAAAACTCAAAATCGGAAACAATTTTGAGATTGAATTATGTTGCAAAAACGATTAAATCCTATAAAAACCTCTCTTTATCTATTGAATCGTCACCGACGTTTAATTTCTGGCTCGCTCTCTCTCTCTCGATCTTTTGTGAATTCAAATTTCAGATAAGAAAAAATCAATTTCAAAAACAATGATTTATAAATGAAATTGCTGGAAGGCTATTTGTGGTATATTGAAAATACGGAAATCGGGACACACTAGATGTTTGGACTAGATAGTAAAGCACGAGGCATACTGAACTAGAGCGTTTCTGAGCTTCGGAGGGGTGGACTAGAGCGTCCAAAACCCAGTAAAAATGGGATTAAACGTTAATTTCTACGTCTTTTAACCCCTGTTCTTCTTTCCCTTGGCCCGTACCGACTGTAAAATCCATTAAATCTAAACAAAACCTTGATCATCCAAAATTAAAATTGGTGATAAACTAATTTGAATTTCAAACCTATAAAGCTAAAACCATTCAAATCAAAATTGGTTATTAATCAAAGGAAAAGCATCTTTGTTTGATCCAACCATCCTAGAAATTTCAGTATTTCTAATCATTTGAAGTGGGGTACTGCCTTACTAGTCGAGAGAGAAGAGAAGTGAGAGACAAATCAGCGATCTTGCTGAATAAACCGTGAATTGGGTTAAAGAGAGAAGATATGTCAATGGGGAATGACCCAACATGGGTAGGAAGGAAACCAACAAGACGTCTTTGTGGTATGTCGGATGCATTATCAATCGCTGCTGATCTTGGTTTCTTTGTACCTCCTCCTCCTGCTCAGGTAACCACTAGTCTAAACCCCTCATTTCGCTCTCAATTTCGTTTATACACTATTTTAGATCGAGAAATGGTTTATGGTGTCCTGCACTTTAGGTTAGTTTATTCATGAGATCAGTATCATTCTTTCTACAAACATTCACTGTAAATTTTTATAATTTTTAGGTTTTGATTTCCTCTCGTATTTTGTTTTTGCTTCAAGTTCTCGGAATTTTGTTGCTCTAGTTTTGCAGAGCCCCATTTGATTTAAATTGGAACTCATAAGATCAAATTGGAAAAGGGAGAATAGAAACGAGGGTAAAACAAATGTAGATTTGAGTACTCAAAATATTAATTTGCTTTTGAAGTGCAAAATTGGCGAATCATCGTTAGTGAATGGTTCCAGTTTCCTTGTACTTTAAGTGCAGTCTAAATGAGTGAAGAGTGGTCACAATCATGGATACGCATCCATTGTATCAAGTCATATCAGCCTGTAATTTTATCCCGTTTAACTCTCAACCATTTGGGACCATAGCTGTATGGTCAATTAACTTGGTTTAGTTGGTCTTTGTACCTTGTAGTATTTGTATATATCTAAAGAAAGTTCTGCAGTTGAATTTTGGTGGGATATGACCGGTCATCTGACTATCACCTATCCTCAAATTTGTCTATTCCATCCAGGAAGATCTACAGAGCTTGTCAGCTACTACTGGTGAGAAGAGTGATGACTTGATAAAAGTCCTAAGGGAGCTTACAACTGTACAACGAAAAATAGCAGACTTGCAAGTGGAACTTCAAGGTCGAAAGGTATAAGATCTATGCACTATTCCTATTCTTATAGTTATTTCCTCTATGATTTTCTTTCCCATGCCTGGTCAAAACCAATTGGTTCCATTTTTCTGTTACATGGAGGTAGCCTAGGTTCAGATGCTCTTTATGATATGCCTCTAACTAGTTGTTTGTGGGTTTCTAGGTCATCATTTAACCCGATATGTTGTTATTATTCAGGAAGATAAGAATGTGGCTTATCTTACACATGTGAGTGAAATGGAAAAGAAGTATGAATCACTATCAAGGATTACTGATATATTAAAAGATGTTATTCAGAATAAGGTATGTAATTGCAAGAAATCTCTCTATATTTGCATGTAATCTTTGAAATGTTAAGAAGTTCCATTTTGAACTTGTATGTTCTCCTGGATAAGCTTTGGCTTCAAATGAAGGGCTTTTGGTATGTACTGGATATTTTCTAGCGTTTGTTACTTACTCTTATTAAAGGGATGTTTCTGTCTCATAGGCTCAATGCTTGTAGAAGCTCAATATCACGGACTTAAAAATTTATGAGCAAGTTGTTTAGTTTTTCTTCGAGTCCTAGAACTCTAGTTTGTATCAAATAGCTTGTTAAGGGTTCCATAGAAGCTTTAACTAGTCATCCACGGTGAAGCTTTATATTGTAACCCTTGAAATCTCTAGTTCTAGAGTATTCCATTAGCTGAATCCTGAATGAGTTTCTCTATTGGCTTTCTGAGCTCCATCTGCGTCATGTAGGTTCAGTCAGCCATTCAAGTAAGTGATAGAGTTTTATAATTTATCCATATGTGTCAGAGTTCACCTCGAGAACCAGGTTTCTTTGTCAAATGTCAACACTCTTTTTGATACAAAATTAAGACTTAGATTCTCTTTCTAGTTGTTGTTTTGACACTAAATATGAAATTGAATGGGAATTAAGGCTGGGTTCATACAGACTCTTGCTCCATGAATGTGTGCACTTATTGCTTTCACCTTAGAAGAAGTGTTATTCTATATGATGGTCGTACATTCCAAATTTCAAGTTTAGATTGATATATCGGTATGGTTTCATATTGCATGAATAGTCTTTTTCTTTCTTTTGGTCCCTTATGCTATTACACTTTCCAATCATGTGTCTAAGTTTGGTGCTTTCATATGGCAGGATCGCATCATTGCTCGACTACAGCAACCATATTCACTAGACTGCATTCCAGTAGAAGCAGAGTTTCAGGTAAGGATGAATTTGTAAATGATGCCATCCGTCTTCTAGTTAATCAATTTACTTCCCATGACTCAGTCTAACCAAAGATCTGAATAGTACCACTCGGCACTGACCAGTTTTGATTTTGCATAGATTTTGAGTTCATGCCAAATACTTGTCTGTGTATAAAAATTAACTGACTTGCCTTATAAGTAGTTAAGCTAGATGTTTTCCTGTTCGGGAGCATTATTTAATGTTTTAAGTTTCAGTGAGGCTTAACTAGTACTTTTTCAAAGCATGAAACTTAACAAGCATTCTTGACGTGTAAAAATGTCCATTCAGCCTTCGTTGGAGGTTAATTTACTTATGTGAACCAAAAACTAAACCCTTAATCTCAAATATTACCCCTTAGGGGTATTTTTGAAAAATCCTGAAAGTGAGGGGTATTTATATGTTCCCCTCTTTCAGGTAATTAAGCTTAAACTGTTGAAACTAGTCGGGGCAGAATGGGAAGTCGGGTATCTTATCGTAAATGACCACTGACTTATAAACCGAGAAAGTTGGTACCAGGCATTAGAATTGACTTATTATCTGGGTTACTGCAGAAACAATTTTCAGAACTCTTGCACAAGGCTGCGAGCGATTATGGGGCGTTGACAGCATCTATTGCAGATTTCCAATGGAGCCAGAACTTCAGGGAGTCACCATCAGTCTGGGGGGTATGGTTTCCACTACTTTGACATTTTCCAGTTCAGGATCAATTGCTTTCAATCACTCGGCCCATTTAAATCATGAATCTGATTTGGAACCTTAATCAACTTGATGAGTAAAAAAAATTGTTAGCTTCAGAAATGGCCTAACTTTTATTACATTCTGTTGGATTGCTTGATAAAGGAAATGCTCCGACCAATCCCTGTCGCTTTAGCATCATGTACACGATTTTCCGAAGCTATGTCAGCAATGAGGGAAACCTTTTCAACACTTCAAAATCTGCGAGTGGGTCATTCGTCGTACTCCTCACCGACTACACCGCCAAAGGATATTTTCAAAGGGGGATTAGGTGACTCAGACTGCGTAACTCCGCTACCTTGGAGAGAGGAACCGACCTTGAATGACTTGGTTATGAGAAGCCGAAGGAAACAACAAGACGACGGCAGTGAATTAAGTGAGCCTTCTCAAGTTGATAGTTTGAGCCAAAGGAGGTTATCCTGGCCTCCGTCAGTCAAGAAGAATGGTGGTGTGTGATCGTGTAAAATCCTCGTCTTTCAAGAATCCCATTTGTACCAAGAAAAAGGAGCCCAAAAAAGAGGAAACGAGCGTCATGTTTAGGATTTTCCTAAACATGAAGTGTGTATATGACATATTTGTGCCTAACATCATCCATCTCCCTTCTTGGTCTCCTACTCTCCTGAGTCTTAACAGGTGCCATTGATAAGAAATATAATTCTGCATATTTGTTTGCCTTCATGTCACTTGTATATTGAATACCTCACATTAGCATTTGTAACTCACACACAAGAGGGCACATTACGTCTTAAACATATTCTATACTAAGTATCAATTTTGCGTCAGTTAACCATCATATTAAAGCATGGAATGTGTACTGGATGACGTTGTTGTGATGATGTTACATGGTCTATTACGGCACTTGCATGTGACTCTACCATAGCTAGAAGCCTACAACAACAAATCAACAACCCATCCAAAAATTCAAATCATGACCAAGATAGTAGACTTTTTCACTACATCTGCCTAAACATAGAGAGAAGCATTCAGACAAGCTAAGCTAGCTAGCTCACACCTCAGTTGAACTGAATCCCACATGATAAACTAGAGATTGACTAGGGCGACTAACTCGGCGATTGACTCAGTCTACCGGAGTCACCGAAAATCTCGGATTCAAGCTTTTTTAATCCTTGGACACTTTCTACATGTATTAATTTTCATTTTTTCTCTGTATGTTATTCTGATTGAGTTGTCTTTTCCATGAATTATCTAGTTTTTCTTTAAGTTTCTCGGTTGTATCGTTTGTCTTTTCCCTAACCTGGATCTTTGCCATTCCATGTTTTAAACTAATCTCCGTTTTTGGTTTCCATGTCTGGCAGGTATTGCTAGGTTGCATGGTCTTTGACTCTGCTAAAGGTTCCCCTGTCTAAAGGTTGTCACGTCACCCTATAGGTTTTGTTGTAATGGAAGGAAAATTGAATACTGAAAACTCTTTTATCAATCGAGTCAGTTATCAGGAGCACATTAAAAGATGGTCTGGCCAAAATCAAATTAAAAATTCTAGGCGGTGGATGCTTTCTCGGCTTGGGTTGATGATTTATCATCTCAATTGTATGATAAGTAGTGAAATTTATCTGAAGCATTCTACACGTTGCAAGAAAAATACATGCAATACCTCTATAAATAGGAAAGGTAAGAACAAATGTTTTCATCAATTTCTCATTTTCCTGGTGTTGTTTTTGTTTTTCTTTGTTGCAATGTCTAGAAAATCAGTCTGTGAGTTTTCTTATCTCATTGAGCGAATTAAAAATGCAAATTTAGATGTAGATGATCAAATTAGAAGAGTGATTATGTATCCTCACATCAAGCTCAGTCCGGGAATCAAAAAGTGGGAATTAGCCTGATTGGAAAAGTTTTCTATGAGCATTCTATGGGTATTGTGAAAGCTGAACAAGAAGCGACAATGGCTTGGGGACATATTTTCAAATCAGAAGTCATGCGAAGAATATGCTTATCTTTCGGTTCTATGAATGTGATTAATATAATTCTGTTCTAGAAAATGGTCCTTGGAGTTTTGATGGTTATCTAATTGTTTTCATAGAATGTAATCCTTCTGTTATCCTGAAGAATCTTGATTTTCTCACTCAACAGTTCTGGATTGATATTAAAAAGCTCTCACCTGAATTCTTAAATGTTGAGGTCGAAAATCAGATTGCAAGCATACTAGGAAATCCTCTCAAGATTGAACTAGAAAATCGCAACCCAACAGATCCTAGTGCAGTCAGTGTTTTAATTGAGTTGAATGTTTCAAATCCAATGTTAAGAGGTATTCTCACAGAAAATGCAGCTAAATGTACTCAATGGGTTCCTATCTACTTCCAAAGACAACCAAGGAATTTATGCACAACTTGCCTTATTCTGGATCATGTAGAAAATGAATGTGCTGACAAAGCAAAGAATGTGCAGACTACTGCTGGCTATATCTTTGAGTTTTGGGAAGATTTTGGAGAGGTTATTGATCCAAGGAAAAATGATCCCAAGTACAGACGGGGAAAAAAAAATCTTATTTCTCCAAAAAAAGAATAGAAGCAAAAAGAGAATGGAAAAGAAGCATTTTCAATTCCCTGAAGATGGCTTTCATGTCTCTACAATATACTATCAATCTGAAGGAGATGCTGAATTTTCGACAGCTAGAAAGAGAAGCAGAAATATGTCAAGAGCGAGTAGCGGTGCTAGTATTCATATGGATAATTCTGGGGTTGGAAATCAAGTTCAAGAAGATATTTTTTTATATATAAGAAAAATAGAGAAAATCACATCTCCTGAGAGTACATAAAATTGTTTTGAGCACTGTTTGCATCAGTGATTTGCAGAATTAAGTTGGGGATCTCAACAGTCACCCATTGTCTATTTAGGTTACATTCCGAATTAAAAACTGCCAGTTTTATGGCTAAATTGTTCTGCCTAGAGGGAGTAGTGCTCCAGGTTGCAATTTCAAAATATCTAATAAGTTCTTCTTTGTATTTGAATCTCCTGTCTATTCGCTCAGCATGGATTCTCCTGGTTAGCTTGATTAGGTTGCAGGAATCTGATTCAAACTCCATTCTGCTCTCAAATTCTGCTTCCCATTTGAAAGCTTCCTGAGCTGCTAGCTGGTAGATCTCTAAGTTGCTTCCTTGCAGGTGCCCAAAACCTCTGGCTCCTGTGCAGGCTCTTGTAAAATTGTAGAGCATCAGTGCTATACCATAACAATTCAGATTATCATTGAAAACTACTTCCATATTTATTTTCATAGTAAAGAGTGGTGGTGGCAGCCAATGTAGTCTGAATTCAAGTTTTTTTGTAGTCTGTTTTCAGCTGCCTGTCTAATATTCATGAAGTGTACTATCTCTTTGGCTATAATAGCAGCAGTTGTTTTAGTTCTTCTATTGAAGTGAATATTGCATCTTTCTTTCCATGCATGCCATAGGACGGTGACACATAGAATTGTCCAATTTTTGTTAGGATTGTTCCTTCCTACTATATAAGATAACCAAGCATGAAAATCCTCACACTGATTATAGATAGTTATTGGTTCTATCTTTAGTTCATACCATACTTGTTGAATTAAAGGGCAAAACATAAATAGATGGGTTAGAGACTCCCTTTGACAGCTGCATATTTTGCAGGTATCCTCTGTGTAGTATAAGATTTTTCCAATCTTTTCTCTTGTAGGCAAAATTTCAAGAAGATATGGAAGACCACTCTCAGCAAATGCACTACCATAACTACCCTCAAGAAGTGGAGCAAATGCAGTAAATAATTTACAACTTTTCTCAAGCTGGGGGATGGGACAATCAAGTGATTCAAGCTTTTGGGGAACATCAGGCAGAGCAGGAAGACCAGATTTTTATTCTTGAACTTTTTTAAGTTTCATTTTATTAATTTAGGGATTCATCAGTCACATAAATACAAAAGAATTAGTTCTTTTTATCTCTTAAATTTGACTGATTCTGCTAATATGAAGATTCTTGCATGAAATGTCCAGGGATTAGGAAACAAACATATTAGAAATCATCTTAGAGTTTGCATATCCAAATATATCCCAGATATCATATTTCTTTCTAGGACAAAACAACAGGATAAAAGTGCATTATTTTTGTGACATGATATGGGTTATCCAAATGTTAGGTGTTACAATAAGAAAGTTAGGGGAGGAGGTTTAGCTGTTATGAGGAAGGATGGTTTTAAGATTGAACTTTTGCATTATTGGGCCTCTATATGTGGTGACTTTGTGTCAATGTGGGACATGATTTTTCTTTTCCAATTTGACAAAAAAGATTGGATTTGGTGTCATACCCTAGAAATTTCCAAATTGTCCCTCCCTTTTAGTCCAATTACTATAACTTGTGTATCCTAATTTTTTTAGGGGTATAATTGGCAACCAAACTTTAATATAACATATCTAAAAATCCGTGCCTTGGAATTTTACAAATTTTATCTCGTTGGAACGGTTTTAAAAAAATCTGCGCAATGAGCACAAACAACAATATCAAATTTAGAGTTTTTACAAAAAATTCGGAGGTGTTTATCGAAAATAAATGCATATTCATTATGCAAACCACCACAAAGGATACATAATACTTTACGTAGCCATATTTTGGTTTATGCATCAACTTATTTTCCGTTGCAACTAATAAAACGATGTACTCCCTTCGTTTCAAGAAAAGTGATACTTTCACTTTAGGCACAATTTTCGAAAATTGAATTCATGGCCATTACGCAAACCACCACGAAGGATGCATAACACATTATGCAGTCATATTTTTGTTTATGCATCGGGTAATTTTCCATTTCAGGAAAAGTGATACTTTCACCCCGTGTCAAAAAAAAAATGATACTTTCACCCCGTGTCAAAAAAAATGATACTTTCGCGCTATCAGGAAAAATGATACTTTCGCGTCGATTTCTTCGGTCGGCCATCCCACCGTGGCAGCAGTCCTAAGAATAAACAATGGGTTCTAACATGTATATATATAGTTCTTACTACAATGACGAAAGGACTTATCAGTGGAGTCTAATTCAAGAAATGGGTCAGAATATGGATTTGCCATGGGTTATTATTGGGGATTTAAATGTCACTTTATCTCATCATGACAGACAATCTTTTTCAACCCATAAGCCTTCAACACCTGATATCATCCAACAAACAATAAAAACAATTGGTCTTCAAGAAATTTCATTCTCAGGAAAACCTTTCACTTGGAAAAACAAAAGAAATCATCTGAAATTAGTGAAAACAAGACTTGATAAATCCCTAACAACAAGTTAATGGTTGTCTATTTTTCCAAATGCTATTATCAATAATATATTCCCCATATGATATTACGATGCACCCATACTTATCAATACCCTTGCTCAACAAGATAAGTTATACATACCTTTCAGAGTTTATGAAACTTGGACCAAACATACTTCTTTTATTCCCATGATTCAAAAAAGATGGAAGGTTAAACAATCGGGTTCTCCAGCTGCTAAATTCAACAGGAAACTCAGTGATGCCATCGAGAGTATAAGAGAATGGAAGAGAACTGTTTGTGGAAACATAGATAGCAAAATTCATGGTATTCAAGAAAGAATTCAGTATATTCAAGGGATTCATATGAAGAACAAGAGGAGCTAAGAAATCTACAGAAGAAACTTCAACAATGGTATGAGGTGAAGTCTGATGTAACTTTTTAATAATCTAGGGAGAAAATTTTAAAAACTCAAAAACTTTTCATGCAAGTGCACACTTCAGAAGAAAGAGAAATCAGATAGACTCGATAAGAGATGAACAAGGTAATTGGTATAACTCTAGGGAGGATATTCAAAATCTTCTTAAATCTCACTTTAAAGTTATATCTACAATAGCTAATCCTCCTCAAGACTCAGATGTGTTCAAGCTGATAACACCATGTATCTCAGCAGAGAACAATGAAGAACTGACTAGAATTCCTTGTAGTTATGAGATCAAAGAAGCGGTGTTTCAAATCAATTCATGGGCGGCTCTGGCTCCAGATGGTTTTCAAGTAGGCTTTTATCAGAAATGTTGGTATGTTGTTGAAGATGATATGGTTTCGATGGTGCAACATTTTTTTAGAAAAAGATATATGTTAAAGCAGATGAATCATACTTATCAAGTGTTAATTCCAAAAAAGCTCTATGTAGAAACACCAACAAATTTCTGACCAATAATTTTATGTAATATAACTTATAAGGTCATTTATATCATTTTAGCGAATTGATTGAAGAAACATCCGAGTAGAATTATATCCTTTGGCAAGCTGCATATGTTCCAGGCAAAAATATTATAGACAATACCACACTACAAAATTAATCAGATTTAGCCACGGCAAGAGTGTGTGGCTATAAACCAAAAATCCGTGGCAAAAGATAAATAGCCAAGGTTGCTTTCCCGTAACAAATAGTTCAGTGGCTAATAGTTTTTGCCACGATGCTAGCCACGATTTTTCCACCGTAACTATTGGTTCAAGTTCATTTTCCACGGATTTAAACCGTGGCTCATCAAGGGAAAGATCCACACATGTGTATCAATTAACCACGGAAATATACCAGTTGAGGCTATTGGTTCAACTATTTGATGCAATACTGGTTTGACAAAAGAACATTCCAGTTATAGGCCTTTTGGTACTTAATAGTTTCGAAATATATTTGGTTACGCTACCAAAATTCTAAGAAAAATCATTCATTCATCCAAACAAATATTACAAGGTCATAATTGTTTATATTAAAAAAACAGCAAAAAAAAGAATCTAAATGAAAAATAATTTCAAGTCTAATGTTGAGTTTCCATCTAACAATTTAGCTTTAACATTAAAATTAAAAATAAAATTAAAATGAGTAAACCAAAGGATGGTGTAACATTCCTTCATTTCCGATGACGTCAATCAACAAGTATCTTCTTGACAAAGAAATCACTCCCAATACCATTTAGCGAAGTCTGGATCATAAAATTCAAACAATTACACATCAATGTAAACTCAACACGACATCAATACTGCAAGAAACCATGCACAGGTTGACTACCTTTTTAGTATTGATTACCCGGTAATCGATAGCCCCAGGGACTGCCACATTGATAAGTTAACCACACCAAAAGGTAGCAGAAGAATTAAAATGCAGACATCTCTAAGTTTAACATATGAAAATGGCCAGATAGAAAAATTACCATATATAAAAGAATTCCAACCTTTACATCTTCGAAGAGATCATTAGTCAAAAGATCTACAGGAAGGCATTTTTTTAGTGATGAATCTTCTCCGAGGTAACTGTTGATACGAGGCAACATATTATGACTTTTCGGATTCACTGAGTGTATACAATAATGTAATCAAAGCAGGACAGAGAAAGGTAGATGAGTCATTTGCACCGCCAACAATCGTTCTAGCATTTTGTATGGGCTTGCATTTTCAAATACACCTAAGCAATGAAGATTAACTGATTTTAATTCCATTTTTTGAAAAGAAAACTCAAACAAAAAGAAAAAACTGAATAATTCCTCTGCAACAAACTTAAATAGGCACACGGTCTTGACGGTTACAAGTTGGTTACACGAGTTAGTGTTTGCTTTATGCTTTTTAAAATGATAGGATCTGCCTCTATGGTTGTAGGAAAGAAGTTAGGCAAGTTGGCACGGTTGGCCAACTGCCTTGTAAAGCAAAAATGTAACTGCTAGTCAGTTATTTGTCTGTAGCTTTTTGTAAGGCTATAAAATCTTGATCTTGTGATGGGTTGGGTGTCCAGAACAATAAGAGTTTGTGTAACCCTAAGTGCGCGGTAATAATAAATCTGTATCCAAGATTAAAACTAAGTTATGTTGGTGCATTTGTCCCTTTGTTTGGGTTACTGTTTTATGCATCAAGCGGAGTGTGTGTTCTGATTTGGTGGCTTGAATGATTGTGAGCAGAACCACTGTTTAATATGGGCTAAAGAGAGTTTCAGTCAAGAAGTGAAGAAATTGGCTAAGAGCGAATTGGCTAAGACTTTGTTATTGAGTATAATGTCATTGTCAAAGTTGGCTGTTGCATTTGGATAGTTTGAACCTGTGCCAATTCGGGTATCAGAGCCCTGGTTAAGGGTCTCTGTGTTCATGTTGGTATATAGAAGGATGATTGAGTTTGTTGTTGTTCTTGAAGTTGGTTGTGAAATGTATTTGAAGTGAATGATCCACACTAAGAGTACAAGGCCTAGAAATGATGGGACGAAGATCAGGAGGTTATCAGTAAAGGAATGTGAACCCTATATCCAGTAATCATCAAGTGATGATCAGACACGAAGGATGTCCTCGGAACAACTTGATAAGGGAGAAACGAGTTATTCTACATATCATAACTACATTAAGGGTACCGGACACGCTGTAAGTTTTGATGAGATACAACACGATGCTAGGAGGGCTCAGCATAATGTTGGTATGGTCCAACATCGCAACATCAGTCGCTTACTAGGGAGTAAGGCACACACCAAGAATAAAATGTCTTCTGGACTGATGTAGATTGATATGAAAATCAATGGAGAGTGGTTATTAGCGATGTATAATACCGGTGCCACTAAGTCTTTTATTCATCCAGACGTTGGCTTAGCATTGAACTTAACAGTCACTAGTGCGGCTAACACCATTAAGGTTGTTAACTGAGAACCACAAACCAGTCGAGGGAAAGTTCGCAATGCGGATGTTAAAGTTGGAGAATGGAAAGGAAAACTAGATTTTCTAGTGATGGTCATGGATGAGGACATTCGACATAGAACCCAAGCAGGATGGGGAAAATGGAGATTGGAAATGGGCATCCTGTTTGACCGAAAATTCCCAGCAAATCTAAAAATGAAAGTTCTACAAAGCAGCGATCCGACCTGTGATGTCATATGGTGCAGAATATTGGGCGACTAAAAACCAGCACATCATAGAACTGCATGCAACAGAGATACGGATACTGAGGTGGGCTTGCGAACACACAAGGCATGACCGAATAAGGAATGAATGTATACGAAACAAGTTTGGGGTAGCACCAATCGAGGATATGCTCACCCAACGTAGGCTGATTTGGGCATCTCCGGCGAAGACCACCAGATGCTCCAATTCGTGTAGGACACATGAAACGGGCAGAAGGAAGGATGAAGTGTAGAGGCCCGCTAAGTTCATGAAACTGACCTGGGATGAACTGGTCAAAGGGGACCTGAGCCGGCGGAACTTAGCGGAAAACCTGGCGCTTGATAGAAGTGTATGAAGAGCAGGGATTCATGTGAAAGAGGTATGTGAAATGACTCTCTTATTTTCGATTGTCTCTTTTAATAGGATTGTATGAACCGTGAACTTGTAAACCGTTATGGAAGAATTGTGAAGGGGGGACTTCCCCCGTAGTCATGCAGCATGTACATGGATTAAGTAGATATACTACTTTAATGGTCGCCAATGCGTAATCCCATTAAAGTGGTGACTACTTCACCCTATGTACCAAAACGAATGCGGCACGAAATGTGTCAAGGATTTGCCCCTTCCTTTGTGCAGGTTGTATCTAGGCAGGCAATCCGGCATAAAAAAAAATCCAAACTTTTATGAGATAAAATCTCTAGCCTACCCGAGATTTTTTCCTGGATAAAAGGCTTCGGTTTTCGGGCATGGATATTGGGCATGGATTTATTTTGCTCGGCGATGGCGTCGTCATTGCCTCATAGAGATGGGATATTGATTCAGCATCCTCAATACCCATGTTTTGTCCTAAGGGTGAGACAAAGTGATGAACCAGACAAGACACTTAAGCCATGGTTGTCTGCGATTCAGGTGAAAGTAGGCTACGTAAAGGCTTGACTACTTTCCTTGGTGTGTTGGTTGAAATCAAACTACAAAAGGTAGTAGAAGTTGAAGATTGGATAGTTGAGGTCTTAGAAGAATTTGCAGACATGACGCCTGCAGAACTGCCTAAGTCGCTACTGCCACGTCGTAGGATCGATCATATGATTGAGTTGGTGCCAGGGGCAAGGCCGCCTGCACAAACACCTTATTATATGTCACCGTTAGAACTCGAGGAAATATGCAAGAATATTTTTAAACTGCTGGAGTCAGGTTATATACAACCGTCTAAATCTCCATTTGGTGCTCCAGTTCTGTTCCAAAAAAAGCAAGATGGCTCGCTTCGTATGTGTGTAAACTATAGGGCTTTGAATAATCTAATTGTAAAGAACAAGTACCCAATTCCGCTAGTGGCCGACTTGTTCGATAGATTATCCAAGGCTAAGTTCTTCACCAATTTGGATTTGCACTCAGGTTATTACCAAGTGCGCATAGCAGAAGCAGATGAACCAAAGACTGCAATGGTAACCAGGTATGGCTCGTATGAGTACCGTGTAATACCATTAGGATTTACGAATGCTCATGCAACCTTTTGCAACCTGATGAATGATGTGTTCATTGAGTATATTAACCGCTTTGTAGTAGTATACTTGGACGACATAATTATTTACAGCGAGACTTTGGAAGAGCATGCGATGCATCTTCGCAAAGTGTTTGCGAAGCTTAAGGAAGATAGTTTGTATGTGAAGAAGGAAAAGTGTAAGTTTTCCAATAAATTTCCTTGGCCATGTGATATCTCAAGGGTGCGTGCATATGGACCAAAAAAAAGGTAGAGACCATTATGGATTGGCCTGAACCAAAGAAATTAGGATAACTTCGTTCTTTCTTGGGTTTGGCTAACTATTACTGGGATTTTATAGTTGCCTATTCAAAGAAAGTAGCCCCTTTGACAGATTTGTTGAGGAAGGATAAATCTTGGCATGGACTGACGAGTGTCGGCGGTCATTCGATGCTAAATGAAATGATCTCGACAGAACCGGTTCTTCGTTTTCCTAGCTTCGTTATACCATTATAAGTGCATATTGATGCTTCAGACATGGCTCTAGGGGGAGTCTTGGTGCAAGATGCACATCTGGTAGCTCATGAGAGTCATATGCTTAACGATGCTGAAGGGAGATACACTGTGCATGAAAAAAAGATATTGGTAGTGATACATTGCCTAAGAACATGACGCCATTATTTGTTGGGAAATTATTTTATCATAAGGACATACAATGTTACCATTATGTTGTTTACCATCCAGAAGAAACTTTCGCCAAACCAAGCAAGGTGGCTTGACATTTTGAGAGTGTTCGATTATAAGTTCGGACATAAGCTAGGAAGGCTTAATTCTTTACTAGATGCGTTGAGCAGAAAGTTGGTACAAAAATATGTTGCGGCATTGACTACGATGATGTTAGAGTATTGCTTGGTCGAATTCACAAGTGTTGTCTCAAGCTTGTTGTCAAATTTAGTTGTCAAGACTATATCTTGATTTCTAGTCTACAATTAGTTAAGTCTCGGATTAGGATGGAAGATGTAGTTGAGAAACGGACATCACGACAGTCATCGTTGCGTTCCACCGTTTGAAGGCGAAGATCAACAGAAGCTTTTGGAGAAATTCTTTGACAAAAGGTAAGTGAAGACTAAACCACCTATTTCTCAATTTATATTCACCTTTCTATTTTTGAGACGTTTTCGCGTAACTAATTAGACTATCGTAAACATATCAAGAATTTCGAGTCAAGATTCTTATTGTAATTAGTCCTCGAAATATGACTAAGCTTAATGAACATTTCATACTTGATGAATTTCGGTTAAGAACAATTTATTGTTCGCAATCAAAATCATGATTCAAGATTATCATTCGAAAATAATATGGAATAGTGATATATGTTATTGATGTTATTCAGGAATGTTTCGAATCAATTTAGAGAGAAATATATAATATTGTATATTCAGATACAAGACAGTGTACATATCAGTCTTACAAAGTGGGAAAACTATTATAAGTCTGAAGATGTAATACATGTACTCAGTACACGTAACGGGGTAGCTATATATCGACAAACAAATTTTTGGTACGCATATTAGTATGAACACCTTTAAAAGTCTGTGTACTCATGAATCCGGATCGGTACGCAAACCAGTTTGCATACTAGAAAAGAATTGTTGGTTACAGAACTGTTTGGTATCCATATTGGTACACGTACCAGAAAAGTTCTGTGAACTCCGGAACTTGGTTATGTTTAAATGTTATCTATACCAGTACGCATACCGAAAAAGTTTGGTGTTAACTACGGAACTCGATTATGTCTCAAGGTTTACATACCAGTACACGTACTCACAAACAGTTTAAGTATTTGTACCTTGTACGCCTACTTACCATGTCGATTAAATTCATATACACATAATTATTTCTCTGAGATAATTAACATTTGAATAATCTCTAAAAACACCATAAACATATTTGATCATATGATTATGTTTCAAGTTGAGTCTTAAGTGTTTACGAAATTGCTCAAGATTATAGTTCAGTTGGATAGCTTCGGCTAACCATTCATGAGCGTGGTCTTATACACGGTTCGGTTACGGTTCATCCTAACCAGAGTGTATATCTTGATTATGTAAATAATATTCAAAGATTCATCTAACAGTGGATATTGTTTTCTTGGTTCCAAAGCTATCTTAGCTTAAACCTAAAGCAAACTATGCTTTGAATGTTTATATAAGGGGAATCTCAAACAATTGGGATCTTGGAATCCCGACACTACTTCTGGTGTGTCCTAGTTATAACTAGAGTTATCCTCTCTAGAAACCCTTTTAGGATTTAGCGATCCAAATACTTTATAGGGATTCGTGAAGCTAGGTCCAGCTATTATTTTTCTGATAGCTCGAGTATCCTGATTTTGTTCGATTGTTGAGATGCTCACTTGAACAAGATAGATGGTAATCTTTAAATTTCTCTTCGTCTCAGACTTTGTTGATTCCACAAGTTTAATACTTGTGAGGTGAATAATAATCTAGGCTGCACTTCAGGTTGCATAAGTCCGGATTTTGAGGTTGACTTTGTCTATTGTTATCGATTTCCATCACCTTGATCTTTGATCAAAAAGGAAATCACATATATATGCTTATATGTGGGAGGCAGATTGGTTTAAAATCTTCAATTGAGTTGAAGCAACTCTTAGTTGGTGTGACATCAGCTAAGGGAATCAATTGCGCAAAGTCCTGCTGGGTTTCAAGAGGCGTAAGGAACACGACTGTAACTGAATTGTTGTGAGGGTTAAATTCGGTCTCAACTACATTCCAGTCCGAAGTTAATTGGTAGTGGGCTAGTGTTTGTAGCGGCTTAATACAGTTTGGTGTTCAATATGGACTAGGTCTAGGCAGTTTTTCTGCATTTGCGGTTTTCTTGTTAACAAAATTTATGGTGTCTGTGTTATTTCTTTTCCGCATTATAATGTTTATCTTTATAATTGGAATATCACAGGTTGTGCGTTAATCAATCATAGTAGATACGTCCAACCTTGTTTGTTGGATACGACTTGATTGATTACTTGGGAAATTGATCTTTGGAATCACCCAAGTACTCTCACACGTAAATTAGGTTCACGGATGTATCTCTGTAAACTTTATGATTGTGAGATAAAGAGATATAACTCTGAATACTATTCCTCGATTGAGTTTCATTAAGTTGAACTCTCGGAATTGTGTTTAAGTTCGTCCATACAGATTGCTCAAGAAAAAGTTGGTGGTGTATTTTGGTACCCCCGCTTTTTCATATGGAGGCAAAGTTGTTTCCTCGAATCAAAGAAGCGACGAAGAATGATCATGCATGTGTGCACCTGACTAAGAAGATCTGTGATGGATCCATCGTTCATCGATATTGGATAGATGATGGAGCCATCTATGCCAATGGAGGGAGAATTTATGTACCCGATTCAGGTGGATTGAAAAGGGAACTCTTGCGAAAGACGCATGATTCCATTTGGGTTGGTCATCCAGGCATGGGACAGATACATGCTTTGATAGCTCGTTCCAACTACTGGCCAAAGGTGGAAGAAGATGTTGAGTTGTATGTGAGGACTTGTTTAGTGTGTCAATTTGATAAGACGGAAAGGAGAAATATAGCAGGGTTGCTGCATCCTTTGTTGATTCCAGACAAGTCATGGCAATGCTTGTCGATGAACTTTATTAATGGGATGCCGAAGGTGCAGGCTTTAACTCGATAATGGTCGTCGTTGATTGCTTTTCGAAATATGCCACATTCATTCCCTGTCCCCATTCTTGTAATGCAGACGTTGCATCGGATCTGTTCTTCAAGAATGTAGTAAAGTATTGGGGACTTCCTCAAGATATTGTGAGTTATAGAGACTCACAGTTTACAGGCAGGTATTGGACTGCCTTATTCGAGTTGCTTGGATCTGAACTAAAGTTTTATACTAGCAATTATCCCCAAACCGATGGTTAGACGGAGAGGATAAATGCATTGTTAGAAGAGTATTTGCATCATTATGTGACTGCAAACCAGGGACATTGGATATCGTTGATGGATACAACCCAATTTTTTCACAAATTGCAAAAGAGTTCATCATCGGAATTTAGTCCTTTTGAGTTAGAAACAGGACAACAACCATTAACCCCTCATGAGGTGCCAAAGGCTAAGAAGCAAGGTTCCTATCCGGCAACATACCATTATGCGAGGTCTAAAATTGAGATGACCGAGCAGGCGCGTGATAGTTTATCCAAGCAGTGAAAAGGATGAAGAAGTATGCTGATTTACGTCGCAGAGATGTGGAATTTTAGGTGGGAGACATGGTACTGTTGAAGCTAATACCGTAGATTTCGAAGAAGATTTCTAGCAAGACAGTGCATAGAGGCCTAATTCCAAGGTACGATGATCCTTTTTAAGTGATGAAAAGGATTGGTAAGGTGGCTTACAAACTTATTTTTTTGGAACGATTGAAAGTGCATCCCACTTTTCATGTCAGCTTCTTAAAAAAGTACCATCCTGGTTTATTGGACAGTTCAAGACACCAAGCGAAACGTGTACTACCAGTAATCAGATCATAATTCGACAAGCAAGTAGAGAGTATACTTGATGATCGAGTTGAGGGGCAAAGCAAGAAGAATATAAGAACTTTTTATTTGGTAAAGTTACTTGGTTTACCAGACTCCGAGGCTTCTTTGGAGACATAAACTACATTGTGGCAATTTGAAGAACAAATTCAGGCTTACCTACAACAAAAAGAATCGACGAGGGCGTCGAGTTCAGCTGGTGGGGGAGGTCTATGACAGGTCGGTCAAGAGGCCTAGTAACAAAACGCCAAGATGGTGCAATACTTGCAACATGGCATAGGACAAAGATGCATGGTGCATCCGGAGTTGCAAGATAGGCCAAGGCATGGGTCAAGCAGGGTTTGGACATGCCCAAAGATGCGATATTAACATCAATAGGTGCCAAAAGAGTTTGGCATATAGCCTGTGTGCATGAGGCATACAGGGATGCAAGCAAGACTTGGATTAACACACTTGCATCATTGGGGGAGTGATGCACAACTATGATGGTCGTACTTTGGCTGGTTTAAGATATCATGGCGCAGCAAGGCTTGAAACATGTGCCAGACACATGGCCTTGACGGTTACAAGTTGGTTACACGAGTTAGTATTTGCTTTATGCTTTTTAAAAGGCTGGGAACTGCCTCTATAACTGTAGGAAAGAAGTTAGGCAAGTTGGCATGGTTAACCAACTGCCTTGTTAAGCAAATCTGTAACTGCTAGTCAGTTGTTCGTCTGTAACTTTTTGTATGGCTATAAAAGCCTGATCTTTTGATGGATTGGGTGTCTGGAACAAGAAGAGTTTGTGTAACCCTAAGTGTGCAGTAATAATAAGGCTTCATCCAAGATTAAAACTAAAATCTGTTGGTGCATTTGTCCCTTTGTTTGGCTTACTATTTTGTGCATCAAGCGGAGTGTGTGTGTTGATTTGGTGGCTTGAATGATTGTGAGCAGACACTCTGTTTAATATGGGCTAAATAGAGTTTTAGTCAAGAGGTGAAGAAATCGGCTAAGTGCGAATTGGATGAGAGTATGTTGTGGAGCATAGTGTCGTTGTCAAGGTTGGTTGTTGCATTTAGATAGTTCGAACCTGTGGAAATAGGGAAGAAAGGGGGTGTGAGTCTCAGTAGTGGCTGAAAGTTGTGTTATGTTTTGTTCTGCTTTTGAGTTGTTTTTGTTGTCAGTTGGTTTGAGTATTTCTGTTTTTAGTCTTGAGCTCTGGTTTAAGTTTGATCTATTGTATCTTTGTATGGTTCAATAAAATTTGTTTTCTTCAAAAAAAAAAAAAAAAAAAGGTAGCTCATGCTAGTGCAATAAATAACAGAACTTAAAATCAAGTGACACAACTTGACCTTCTAAGATACACCAAATTTGAGGAAGATGTTATATCATAAAACAAAAGAGTACCCAAGAACATTATGGATCCACTGTATAAGTTTCATACGGTAGCTCAACATCCCAACTTGCATTCAACACACCGGATATAAGTAGCTAGACTGTTAAATTATACTATCTAATTATAAAAGTGAGGTAATCTAAAAAACACCAAAACAAATAACCCAGTAACTAAAAATCCTAAAAATCCGATAAACCCTAGATATCCGTACAACGCGAAAGAATGAGTTTTAAATTTTTATTAAAATAAATAAGATACTGCGCCAATGTGCGTTCGAGCTATTGACCTGTTGGTCACTTTGTGTTTTGCCTTTTCTTTTATGAATGAAAAACTTTAGTTCCACATCGGCTAGTTCCCACTTCATAACCTACTTTAAGAGATTATATAAACAAGCTTTTTTAATGAGACATCCAATGAAAAAGGTTTCTTCATATTTTTGGAGAAATCAAAACAACAATATTTTTCAATTGTTATTCTTAAACTTTCTGATTGTTCTTGAAAGTTTTATGCGTTCTGAAGTTCAAGTTGAGCATCTATTACATATGCTAGTGGTAGATGTAGTAGGGTGTCTTATCCTATAAATATCCGTTCGGGCACTAATATTTTAAGGACGGCGTATTGAGCACGTGGCTCACTCTATTTCTCAAAATTTTACTATCTACCGTGTTGCTAACGGGCAATTGTGGGAGCTCATTAGTTTCAGATCGCTTTCATTACGAAGGACCTAAATATCAACTACTTTTATTTATTTAATTTTTTTTCTCATATTTTATTACTGCACCCAACAACAAAAACCCATCCAGTTTCGGAACTAGTTCAAAACATATTAAAAACCAACATGTCGAGGAAACCTTTCTCTTTTCACTAGTTTGCAATATTTCAACAGTAGTCCCCACCCAATCAAAGCATCTGGATCGGCCACTGATTCGGACTTTCAAAAATTTCAATAGTTTGAAATTTTGCCTCTCATTCACATGTCTCTCCATAGTCTGCATACACACAAGTTGAAACCGACCACCATCATCACGGGCGTCTACACTTTCATATGGGCATGGGTCTTTAGATAAAACTGGAGAGGGAACAGGTAAATTTTATACTCCACAAGCTATTTGATCGATTTATAGTAAAACAATGGTATCCACAAGCTTAAATCGGTATACCGTGAACTTTAGAAACAAACAAAAGTACACTTTTTGACACCCAGTAGATCTGACCATGATTGTTTGTAGGGATACTGATTTATTTTGGCGTACCAAATTTTATGTAAGACAAAACATCCGTATATCTTTGGAACGGTACATTTTTAAGGGCGGTAACCCCTATTAGCCTCCATGAACTTGAGTACTTGATCGTATAAGATACTCATAAGACCATTCAAGTATTATTGTTCCAAGTTCATCGGATGTCCTGGGTGGGGACTGAAATTTATGAGCAGTAGGCATCCCTTTGTATGGCCCTTCTTTCCCAACACAATAACCCTAGTCCCTGGACCGCGACCTCTACACACAAGCCACTCTTATTCCGCACGTTCTTTTAATTTATTCACACACATGTTGAAATTCTTTCAAAATTTTACAACACGTGATTTCCGCGTGTATTACTCTATTCCTCTTTTTTTCCCTCCCTTTTTATATGCTTCCTCTCTAACTAACATTCTCCCCCACTCTAAAATTCCCCGACCAGTACATCTCTCTTTTTTATTCAATGGGCGACTTAGATGAAGAGCGAAACTGTTCTGCTGCTTTTTCCTCATCGAATGAACAACAATCCTCGCATGTGCCGTCAACAGCAACGGCAAACACGCATAAGAGGAAGGCAGGAAGAAAGAAATTTAAAGAAACGCGACACCCAATTTATAGAGGAGTAAGAGAAAGGAATGGAGGAAGATGGGTATGTGAAATAAGACAACCATGCGCAAAATCGAAAATTTGGTTGGGCACATTTCCTACACCTGAAATGGCCGCAAGAGCTTATGATGTTGCAGCTTTAGCTTTAAGAGGAAAATCTACACCTCTTAATTTCAACGACTCGTCGATGATACTACCTAGACCTACTTCTACTAATTCTGAAGATATTCGATTGGCTGCAATTGAAGCTGCCGAAGCATTTCGACCTCATCCTATCAATGATACATCATCTACTTCATCATCATCATCAACATCATCTGTAGCTCTTTCGCCAAGTATCAGTAACCTGGATATTCCATATGATGAGTACTCATTGCCTAGTTCGTCAACTGGAACAACATTCTTAGATGAGGAGGCGTTGTTTAATATGCCAGGTTTACTCGACAGCATGGCGGAGGGGATGTTACTTACACCACTGGCCATGAAAAAAGGGTTTAGATGGTTGGATGATGGCAATGACATGGATTCTGACATGGATGTTCCTCTATGGAGAGACTAGATATGTACTCCCTACTATTTTCACCACTAGTGTTACGAGCACACAAACTTTTTAGGATTTCGTTTTGTCCATCATTGAAGCAGTTTTAGGTACTCAGAAACTACTTTTCTTTTTCTTTTTTGAAGCAAGAAAGTACACTAGTACATCTGTCTTCCGGCTTTTTAAGGTTGTCCATGGTTTGTACATCCGGCCTCCGGCTTTTTATGGTTGGTTATAGAGGAGATTGCCCAGGTTCTTGTTCGATTAAATTACTAGTCGTATTGCATTAGACCATACTAAAACGGCTTTTTGAGGTTTATTTTTTGGCGGGGAATGAGGCTCTACCTATATAATTTGTTTCAGTAATCTTTCTCGTTTCTTCGCGAGTCTTTTTTATCACATTTTATGTTCCTAAGATACATGTGCAGGAATGATGAACATGAATACTCAATACGCATGGAACTCGTGTTTAGTTGTCTTCCAAGAAGACTACTTTCCTAGCCAGTCCTGGAGGGCCGAATTGGACAATTAAAAAAAATCCCAATCTCCACCAGGACCAGGCTACTGTTTTATTACTATTTTATACTCATAATGACGAAGAAGAAGCAAATGCTCCAACTGAAGCCGAACACACACAGTTAACAAAAATGAAGCAGCAAATGCTCTAATTGAAGCCGAACACAGATACAATCAACGAAAACCCTGTATGTGCATTCTAATTTGCTGTATACTAAAGTTGTTTTTACAAATATGTCGCGTAATGATGATATCATATGTACAGAAGCATCACTCTCAAAAAATTACAGGGCTTTAGGTCCTTACTAATTTTGACCCACAAAAGCTCCACAAGAGGCATGAGATAGAATGAGAAGAAACACCAACTGCCTCCTGCTTTGGAGACAAGAGAAAAAAAGAGATTTATTTGGCATAACAAAAAACTAACCCCATCTCTTTAGTGATATCTAACCAAGGATGAAAGTAACAAAATCGTCTGAAGGAATTTCGTGTTGAACTGCTTCAGCAATTTTCAAAGCTAAGGTAGCCTTGTAGGTTGCAAGGTCAGCAATTTCCATGAGTTCCTGGGCTCTTCTGCGCTTGACAACTGCTAACTCTACAGATATTTTTGCAGAGTGCTTGGCAACTTCAACTCTGCGATTTGCATCCTGCTCTTGTTCCTCCGCAAAAACTGCATAATCAACAAAAGATTAGATTAAAGATTATCAATACTTCCTCTAGCACTATATGTGTTAAATTCAAACTCTACTGGATTTCAATGTTGACACTGATTGGCCTTTTAAGGAGCCCGATTCTACCCACTATAATCAAGGCTGATTCTATAGAAACCTGAAGTAATAAACATTGTATTGCAGATCTCAACAGTCCAGATACTAGATAAAAAGTGACAGTTACAGTAACCCTGATTACAACTCCAAAACAGTCTCTCAAAAGGTCAATAAAAACAACATGCATGAACATACCATTGTTCAAAAATCCCAAATTCGACGCTTGAACAAACAGGGTATACCCTTTTCACAACGATAGAGCAAAATTGATATGGCAACAAAGAGTTTCTTTTTGAAAAAAGATCTTCGGAACACAACGAATTTTAGTCATAAATCGCAGTGCGGACAACACAGTAGAGCATTACTTTCACACAATCCTTAACGGTTTCACTAAAATTGTGTGTGCGTCCTTTCTAGGACGATGAGAAACTTAAATACTTGTGAACAATAATATTCAGTTATTCAAACACCTATTGTGAAACATCTTCAAAGCTTCCATGTTCCCAAGTAATCTGCAGAGGTAACATAAAATGTTTATGGTTATTAAATTTATCTTTTGGTGGTCAACACTCAACCCCTATGCTCCCATCAATAAATTTAATTTATCCATTACAAATGAATGTCAATGGATCCGTTACAAATGAATGTCAATGGAGAGAAAGAAAGGGTTGTATCCAGCGTTTTAAGTAATTTTATATGTATATCACAGAGATATGAAACCCTCAGGTTTATCCAGTCCACAGAGTCATCGCAGTTATGTCAACAGTCAACAAACAATGTAGTTTGCAGTCCTAAGTTCAGGTCAAAAAGATAAAATGAACATCACTGATCAGAATCTATGGATAATTTGAAAAGAAAAGGAAAGTAAGCATTCACACCTTGAAAGAAAGTTCTTGGTTTGCCATTTCCACATTTGCTAGGTTGTCTCTTAAATGATCTTTTCTTACGAAGAAAGGGCTTTTGCAGCATCTCATCCTTCCTTGGTGGAGCACACTGATAAGCAAGAATTGCACAAGCTCGGATGTAATCATAAAAGAATCTTTCTAAACAAGTAGAAAAACTACCACTAAACAGAATATCCAGATACATTCAAAATATTGCATTTTTTAATTGCTGAACATAGAAAGACATCGGGTCAACATCTCATGGTTTTCCTTCTTTAAGTACTTCATGGTACACATAATTTCAGAACTTCTAATAGTATGGAACACACAAAGAACTCCAAAAGGTGGATATGCTTAGAGACAATATATAATGTAACACAGAAAATAAACAGTCGACGCATAAATAAAAGGTTAAAGACTTAAAGCAGGGGTTCAAAAGCATCTGATTACCTGCAACACTCGCAGTAAGGAACAATTTTTCTTCTTCCGTTTCTCCACCCAGTAATGATAGACAGCTGTAAATATATTCATCGTCATATCAGGACAAAGCTTAATGGCTTTACTCTCATCAGAGACATCATCTGGTTTACAATAAGCAGCCTTCTCAAATATATCTACCATCTTCTCAAAATTCTCAGCTGACACAAGCCTAAGAGGACCACCATCGCCACAGAGGTCATTATTTAGTTTTCCAAGCCACTCTTCGTCATCTGAATCCATATCATAATTTGCAATCCTCCTTGCGAAAAGCCTTTCCACCTCGTTGCCATGCATCTTAATGTAAGCATTGGGTCGTACGAAAGGAACATTTTTATAGTCCCCGTGGCTTTCCACTTCATGTACCCCAGGAACAGGGACTACTTCCCTAGCAGCCATTGCCTTCATATTTCTGTCTGCACATTCGCTGTGCAGTTCTTTGAAGATGGACCAATCTTGTCTATCAGAAAACTCTAGCCTCCAATCAGTTCTTCCTATCCATATCAGGTCATGAGTGAAACGATTCGTTGTGCAAAGGGGCCTCATCAAATCTACTGCTTTATGAATAAACCTGGTCACGCCCTGCACTTTCACTACAAGTAACCAGTCGTCTGATTCCGAATACTCCAACACTATCTTCGCCCCCTCTGCTCTATAACACTTATCAGATTCTGTAACCAAGACATTTGCGCTGCAGCAGATCGTATCCCCCTTCTGATTTGTCTCCTCGATAATATGAGTACTGCGAGGGCCACTAGATAATTGCTTCTTCACCTTGTTTAAAGTAATGGTATCAGTACCATCAACTCCGGTACCAAACGTATCAGAAACTTCATCAACACACTTTTGCGGAACCAGGGTAGGAGGTCTTTTAAATCTCAGGGACCTAAAAGTCTTAACACTCCTAGAATTGGTCCTACGCCGACTTGAAATTCTTCTTTGAGCAACAGAACTGACTCCCTTTCTTCTCTTCACAGAAGAACTCACAGAAGCCACTATTTTGCTTAAAGAGACCCCCACCATCTCAGATGAAAGACGTTTTCTGCTGCCATTAGCTCCATGAGGTTTCATAACCAAACCCACAAGATACGTCTCAAGTACATCAATCGAACTTTGAGATCTAAGTAACATTCTAAAATGCAGACTTATAAATGTAAATGGAGCTGAATTGAAGTTCAAGGAAAACATAGGTACAAAATCTTGTGCACCCCAAACTCTGCAGATTCTAGATACGAAAGTAGTACCGCTTCTCCTGCATGATAGATCCTGTAAAACAGAACCAAATGAAGGAGTGAGTCAGTGAGCGAGAAAGAGAGTGCAAGAACTAGAATAAAAACAGTAGAAAATACTAACTTACTGGGAAGAAATGTATCCCATGCCGAGAAAAAGTTTCACCAATGGGACCAGAACACATAAATGCAACAAGCTTTGACATACCAACCCTTGCCCTTGTCATGAAGTTCAAAAGTGAAACTAAGAAAATACTGAACTGACTAGAACAACAAGGAGAAGTTTCAACAATCACATCAAGACTCTCTCTTGATTCAGAACTAAGTGAACCAGAATTTCCCGCCAATTCTTCAGATTTACTATTAATTTTTGAAAATTCATTATTTCCATCAGAATGTTCAATTGCTAAATGTGCAGATGATACTGAAGATGTCACCTTCCTTCGATGTTTTCGAACAAAATGAATCCCATACTTCAGCTCCTCATCCAAGCCCCTTTTCTCAGAATCAAAATCCAATTTTTTGTTGCTTTCTGTTACGGTACCCACCACATTTTCAGCCACTGATCTAAGCCTTTTTCTACCATACCCATTCCCATACATTTTATTCTTCTTCGGCTCATCAATTACGGTTACAGTTGCATTCAATTTCTTGGATAAAGAAGAACTTTCCTTTTTTATTTGCTTAGCCACAAATTCATTTCTTTTGACAAGACCCTTACTATGAAAAGAAGGAACAACCACACCACATGATTTCTCAACCATAGATGGAGGAAACCATTCATTTTCATTTCCCCTGGCCGCCTTAGAATCAACAAACAACGGCGATGATAATCGCTTACCTGATCTTAACACTGTTGCTCCTTCAAAATCTTTTACAGATTTTGGGACAAAAATCCTAGTAGACCTTCTCATACCTACTGACGGCATGGGAAAAAGGGAGAAAAAAAAAACAAGCACGCACAGACTAGATCTTCCCCTTTAGTAAAATCCCAAGTGATTAGACTTCAATCATTAGAATTTTTTGATGAATCCTAGATTACATGTTAAACTAAATCTAGTACAGGAACAAGGAAATTAAGAAAGATCTAACCGGAAACATACAGATCCTTGTATTTCGCTGCCGCCCCTCATCGAGAAAAAGGAAAACCTTAGAGAAATTTTGGGGTTTTCAATTTTGTCGACTGTGTGATAAAAAAAGATGATCAGTTTTTGAGTCTCACAGTAGATGAGAGTTTGCTTTTTTTCATGTATTTCTTGTTGCAGAAGAGAGTGAGGGAGGCGTCTAGAGGAAACTTTATCTATCTAGGGTTTTATGGAAGAAATGAAACGAACCGTCGGTATCAAGGATTATTGGCCGTAAGATTAAATATCAATGGTCACGGTTGACTTAGTCCGAATGTTGAGTGATGACTTGAAAACCTGAGATGGGGGGTTTTGCCTCCTTGTGAGTGGGGTTTTCTCGATGAGGTGTGTCGTTCTGGATGGGACTCATTTTTTTGATGGATAAAAGAGTATCCAAATCCAAATTCAAAGTGTTTTCTAGAGGTAAGTACCAGGTTGATTAGAGAAAATCTTATAAAAATATAACATAGTTTTTACGTCGGTCTGTAAAAAATTTATACTACTTACACTACGGCAAACAACTGACATGTGTCATGCTTCCAACTTCGGTGCTACTGCTACCAAACCCATGGGACATACGTTTCATTTCATGATGATGATGAAACTCATGAAAGGAAGGAAGCGGATATATCTGCTGCCATATTAATCGCTGGGGCTTATATCGGTGTAGGTGCAAGCAACAAGTAGCTATTCTCAGAAAACAGCCCGGAACATGTGGTAAATCAACCTAGCAGTAAATAGCTATGGTGTGGGTGAACGATGCCGCAAGGAAGGAACTCAATATATCCGATGAATTAGGAAAACATTAATGCCTGCTCGAGCAAAAAAAAATTTATCTAAAATTATCACTACCATTGTTAGAGCATCTCCAATGGAAGGGTGAAATTTTTTCTCGAATGACATATAGGAACTTATACCCCTATTTAATATGTATTTTCAATAGTTTAGTCCTACAAAAACGGTGAGGATGAAATACTAAATGTGAAGGTGTTAAAAAAGGTTTTAACTACGGTAAATCTTCGAAACGACCCCTTATTAATTTGGTGTCATCAATTTAATTCAAAATAATAATTTTTAGTACAAAATCATGGAAAAAAAAAATATTTTGATGTTTATCTAAATCTAAAATACTCCGTACAACCTTGACTATCGAAGATGGGTTTTAGGAAAATGGTCTTATTTAAGAACACCTAATTGGGGAATACACAAACTAATTGGGGGATATTTACTGTAGCTGCCGGCACGGTTATGCAATGATGCCGGCATGGTCGATGGATTGCCGGCATTGAAAAACCATGCCGACAGTTACAGTGAAATATCCCCTAATTAACTGTTCTTATGCTCATGTCTGAAAACCTAAGAAATTGAGGTCTAACAATTGCTTCCACGTAGGATTTTTTTGAGTTACTATTGGAGATGCTCTTCGGATATATGGACCGTATTTAATCAGTTCACTTAATTCAGACAGGTGTTTTTATTTATTTAGGGTTTTTACAAGTATCATCATAACTATCTATATGTTTAATGGTTGGTTGTGATGTTGATATAACAAAAATACTCATGCAACGTGCGAGCACAAAAAAAGATCTCGGCGAAGATAATAATATTGAAAAACACACAGGTTGCATGCGGGCGGTTACAACGAAAGTGTTTTTCTTTTTTTGTGCGAGCACCTACTCTATTGTAACAATCTGTTGTCCCATTTTCTTTTTCATTCGAAAGAAGGGAGGTCTGTGTGAGTTCTTTAGAACATGGATCATCATATCACGACCCAGGTGCCCTAGTCGATCGTGCCAAAGCTTGTATAAGTCGTTGGCCAACAGTTCATCAATGGTAATAACAGGGGATTCGGTAAACCTCATAGTAGTGGTGTACAATCCATTAGAGTGACTCGTTTTTCTAAGATGCGTTTCCATCCACATTCACTAGAGGTCACGTATATGTGTTCAATTCCATTTTCATAGTGGGTTTCCAAGTGATAGACGGATATCCTTGAAACTCAACAAAGTGCGGCTAGCTCATGGTGCATATAAAGTTTGTGTGACTTTAATCATTGTGTCGTTTGGCAACAAGAACTGAGCAGTACCTTGCCCAATTATCATCATAATCATAGATGTATTATTAGGAGTAGAATCAACAAATAATCGTCTATTTCTTAGGATAGTGTGGGTAGTTGCACTATCAGCTAGACATCAGTTTCTCTTTGAGACACTACTACAAGTACATTAGACAGGAATGTTTTAAAAGCGAACAGTTTATCTCATGTCCTTTAGAGAATATTTATCCCATTAAAATGGCGTCTTTTCCGTTCTCATGCTAAATAAATAACATATTATCATTAAAAAAGTAAAATTTTATTAAGCATAATAAAAAACAAGTACTTATAGATAATTCATAATTCTAACATAAAGAAACTAAAGACATGTTTAACAAATGTAACAGTTATTGAAACCATCAAAGAAACTAAATGTTTAGACCCAAGAAAAGTCAGGTGTATCCATTAATGGGGAAATTCCTTGTTGCCCTAAAAGTCTGAAATTGTGAGGTTAATGTCAGTATTAAGATCATTTTCTTACATATAGTAAGCCTCTTGTTCGAGATCTTTCTGGTATTTTTATAGCTTGCAGCTACATTGGTATATGCATTGGCACTAGCCTTACATTGCTTGTACCAATGTCCGGTAAATCTACACTTATAACAAAGTGTATTTTCATTTGTGACCTTTTTATTAGCAGGATTCTTAGGTGTTTTCTTGAACTTAGGTCACTACCACTATGCCCAGTAGTTCCTTCTTTGTGATAAACATTAGAATGACCTTTACGACCCTGACCTCGATTATTTCCCTTATGTTCTGTTCCACGAGAGGTATTATCTCCACACGAGTATGGATCACGGGGATATGAATCATAATGTAAAACCCTTTTTCCTTTGGGGTTCTTTTCTCTATTGACCTTTCCATGGTTAGCTTCAGGATCTTTGTCTTTCTCGATGGCTCTAGCATTGTTAATGACAAGAATCTCATTGTGCGTTTCAGCTACTTTCAGTAAGTTTATCAACTTATTGAATGTTGTGATTCTCTTGTTGTCAACCTCCAAACGATGTTGGTTCGCTAGTATCATGGACGAGGTGGGAAAGGTCGATAGGGTTTTCTAAATCATTTCCTCATCTGTGAGTTTCTTCCCACAAAATGTAATACATGCCTGAAGTTATAACATGTTTTTTTTTTGGAAATCATTCACTTTTACATAATCGAGGAAGCGAATTTCGTTCAACTGGATGGTCAATTATGGCAGTAGGGAATCATGAAAGTTCCCAAAACGGCTCTCGAGGGCATCCCATAGCTTTTTTGGTGTCTTCAAGTGGTGATATCTCCAACTATATAAATACAACTCATTAGGATCAATGCGCCTCTTAAGAAACATTAGAGCACGAGCTTTGTCTTTCTCAGTTGCTAGAACAACATCGATATATGGCTTGATGGTGCATGTGTAGTTCTTTGCCATAAAGGTGGTTTCCACATCAAACACCCAACGATGGTACTCAAGTCCTGCTGAGTGCAAAAGTTCGAACTCTGGTAGGATTGGGTCCATCTATATAAGACAAAGTAAAAGACATTAATATGGTGCTCAAATCCTTCTGGGTCCATAAACACGAAAAATTGCGGTACCAATTTCCAGTAACCAAATTTGTTATGGCTAAGAGGGATACCAAAACCAAATTTCTTTATGGTTGTGTGTGGGTAACACTGATCATAATCCAGTCAACAGAATTGATTAACCAGATTTATTATGGTTTAAACAGGGACAAACCTTTTGCTAAACAATTTTTTTTATGATTTAAAAGTTGCAAATAGTTTGATAATAAGGTTGACAAAATAGACAACTGAAAGTAAGTCTGTTAAAAAAATAAACTACAGACCTATTTAACATTTACATGCGTGTAGTTATTAAGGAATAAGTAGCAAACCCGTTTTAAGTCAGGAACTACTATTATTAAGGATCATTTAACATCTTTGCTTAGAATCATATTTCGAGATTTTCAACAAGACAAGCTTGACTCGAAACTTCTTCTTTGTAAATCTACTAGAAGTCATATGACATCGTCTCAAAAAGATAGAATGGTAAGATAGTGTGAGTAATGTAAAATGGTTCAGTCTTCACATACCTGATACATTATTTCTCTAAATGTCTTCAAGGGTGATGTCTGATACTCAACTACCAAATTCTAACCTAGTCCAAGACTTGACTTAGTAGACTAGAAATCAAGATATAGTTTTGATCATCTAATATTGACAAAAAGCTTAAGATAGCAAAATTTGTGGGTTCAACCGAGCAATGCTTTAATACCTTTACACGATTGCTTGTGATGCTCTTGAAAGAAGTACCCATATTCATTATTTTTGCTGCTTCTAGGAATAAATTTCACATGAGAAGCGATGTAATGATGGCGCTCAATTATCTTCGGAGACAGAGAGAGAATTCGACTTGATTCTGAATCGAATGAAGAGAATGATGATTCCAATGGAAATGTCGGCAATTACAACTCTCCAAATGATTTGGAGATCGCCCAAGCAAGTCTTCATCTTGTATCACCTTCATAATAGTATGAACTAGTCAATTGATGGTTGGATGAATGAGAATCCATGTGGATGAATGAGGAATTTCATCATAATTCGTCGTTATAAATTCAAAAATTAGGCTTTTAGTAAAAATGTTGTAAAATCTTTACCCGACATCCATTTTCTATGATCTACCCCAACTTTTTGATGCCCGGAAAATAATGTATCTTCTAATATAATCAAATTTAAGAATTAAGTCATTTAGGGCCTTAAATCAGCAAAGCATAAAAGTTCAAGGAGAAGTTCAGGAATTCTGTAGCTGTGATGATGTCCGATGTTTGGTTCACATCTTCTAGATTGTTTGTCGGAATTATGTGAATTTTTTATATGGAAAGGATCGTTTCACTGCCTAAGATTGACAGGGTCCCCTCAAAACTCGTACAACTAATCGATTTTATAACTATGGATGACTAGGATTTTAAAATAAAAGACGCGGGTTTCCACGACCCGGTTTGGTAGTTGGAAATTATTTGACTTTTGGTATTTTCTAGATCTTCTACTAATTGATTCGACCTTTCTTCGATTAGTTCTTCTTCTCCATTTTTACAGCAAAAGAAACTCATCTTAGTTCCCGTCAATCATTTAGATCATTGATAAAACGTATATGTAAGTGATCCTCATTTTTCATAGGTAAGCCAAATAGTTCTGTTTTATACCGATTTTGTAACCAATTCATCTTTAGGGATTTCTAGGATTTAGATTTTGAATTATGGGCTTTACTATTTTGAGAGTAAAAGTATCTTAGAAAGAATAAATACCAAGATAAGCGGATAATCAATGATGCGCTTCTGGATCAACATAAGCTTCAACAATTTAAAAGAATGAACAAGAGAAGGATACTACCATAGATGAAACTGGGGACAAGAACAAAAATAGTACAGAAAATGAAATGATGATTGAGCTTATGGAAGATGATAATGAAACAATGGGTAAGGATGTGCATGATTCCAGAATACTTGAAAATTTAATCTGCATTAAACAACAAGTGGTAACTGGATACTTCAGAACACATAAGAAACGTAAGTACCCTAAAAATGAACTAGTAAAATTTAGATTCAAACATTGATTCTCATTGCTTGATTCTCATTGCTTAATTTTTTATTTTTTATTTTTGATGCAGACACTCTATTAGGATGTTAAACAACAAAGATGGCACGCCGTATGCTAATTTAAGTGGAAAACTTGTGTTTTAGCTTACCTAAGATGTGTATATAGATTTATACATCAACAGGTTAACCTACAAGATGAACAAAGGATGTAAGCATTGAAAACTGATATTCCTCTCGCCAAAAGCGTATGTAGGTATTAAAAAAAATTACAGCATTTTGTTGGAAGTTACTCTTGAATTTATTTATCGAAAGCATATGTAGTTTTTACATTAGAACATGTGTATTTTCTGATTACACATGGCATATGCATGTGTAACTTGTGGTACACGTCATTGAAAACACTGGGGTACCAAAATACACCACCAACTTTTTCGTAGGTAATCTATATAAAAAAACTCAACACAAATCCGAGAGTTAAAACTCAATCAAGGAAAGTGTCTAAAGTTATATCTCAATCTCTCTTGTGATTAGAACGTTTACAAAATTGAATCCGTGAACCTAATCGCAAAGAGAGTTCTTGGACGGTACCAAAGACCAATATCCAAGGATCAATCAAGTCTTATCCAACAAACAAGGTCGGACCTATCTATTGTGATATTTCAATTATAAAGATAAACAATATGATGTGGAAAAAGAAATAACACAGACACCAGAAATTTTGTTAACGAGGAAACCGCAATTGCAGAAAAACCCCGGGACGTTGTCCAGATTGAACACCAAACTGTATTAAGCAGCTACAGACACTAGCCTACTACCAATTAACTTCGGTCTGGAATACAGTTTAGCCCGAACTCAGTCTCCCACTGATTCAGGTACAGTCGCACTCCTTACGCCTCTTGAATCCCAGCAGGACTTCATGCAATTGATTCCCTTAAATGGCGTCACACCAACTAAGAGTTGCTTCAACACAATTGAAGACTTTAAACCAAATCTGTCTCTCACAGATTAAGCCTATATAATTGATTTCCTAATTTATGATCGAAACGGATGATCAGATCAAACGTAAGATCCAGGTTATGGAAATCGATAGCAACTTGACAAAAGTCTGGCTATCCTCAAAATCCGGACTTATGCAACCCGAAGTGCATCCTAGATTATTATTCACCTCACAAGTATGAAACTAGTGGAATCACAAAGTTTGAGACGAAAAGAAGCTTTGTGATTTCTATCTATCTTGTTCAAGTGATAAATCAACAATCGAACAAGATCAGGATACACAAGTTAACAACATAAAAGATAACTGGACCTGGCTTCACGAATCCCAATGAAGTCCTTGATAGTCGCTAAACCCTAAGAGGGTTTCTGGAAAGGACGACTCTAGATACAACTAGGACACACCAAAAAGTAGTATCAGGATTCAAAGATCCCAGTTTCCAAGAGTTCCCCTTATATAGACTTCAAAGCCTAGGTTGCTTTAGGTTTAAGCTAATATAGCTTTGGAACCAAGCAAACAATATTCACCGTTAGATGAAAGATTTGAATCTTATTCACATAAACAAGATATACACTCTGGTTAGGTAAACCGTAACCGAACAGTGTGCAAAGACTATGTTCAACATAGTTATCCGAAACTAGCAGGTTTGGACTTAAAAGCTTAACTCTCATTTCCATGAACACAAAGACATTGATTTTGAGTCACAATTATGTGATCAAATAATTCTAGTATTAATTAGAGAATTAATCAAATGAAAATTATCTCAGAGAAATAATTTAATCGCAATTGAATCACAATCGACATAGTTGGTAAATGCATTAAGTACAATTACTTGAGTAGTTCATAAATCGGCTAAGTCAAGGTACGCGGACCGGTTTGCAAACTTACAAGCAAAACCGAGTTCCGGAGTTGACAAAACTTTTTCAGTTCACGTACCGGTTTGCAAACTTAAGACCTTCACCAGTTCCGGAGTTCACCAGAACGTTTTCAGTTCGCGTACCGGTTTGGGTACTAAACTGGTTCTATAACATAGAACTATATTGGTTCACATATCGGTTTGAATACTTTAACCCGGTTCCCTTACCATAGTTCCAAAATGGTTTGTATACGAAAATACATACCTATCCGGATCATGAAACAAATATATTTTCCCATGATGTGCATACGAATATGCGTATCACACAAATCTGAAAGTCGATATACAGCTACTCCGCTACGTGTACGAGTACATGTAATACGACTTCAGATATATAATAGTTTTCCCAATTTGTAAGACTGATAACACTGTCTTGTATTCCGAATATAGTAGTTTTATATTTCTCTAAATCAATTCGAAACATTCCTGAATAACATCAATGACACATATCATTGTTCCAGGTTATTTTCGAATGATAAACTTGAATCAAGAATTGGTTCCGAACAATAAATTGTTCTCCACCGAATTTGATCAAGTATGAACAAATATTCATTAAGCTTAGTCATTATATTTCGAGAAATTCGTAAACTAAATAATTAGTTCTCGACTCGAAATTTGTAGTGATCTACACTACAAATGGATTGAAACACTGAGAATTAAGGGTTTGATCAAAGGAGAGAGGAAGAACTGAAGGAGATAAGAGCTGGAGTTAGAGAGACAAAGTAATTTTAATAATATTCAAACTTAAGGTATCCAATGCTAGAGAGGATACAAATACACGGCTATTGGTCATGCACTACACATTACCTGTTAAAGGCACACAATACAAATATAAGGGCACCAGGCAGTATAAGAAAAGGGGTCTATGACAAATACCCCCTACACAATTTGATTCTTGTCCTCAAGAATGAATTTTGGAAATTGGCGCCTGATGAAAGCCTTATCCTCCCAAGTATCATCTGTATCTGAGGAGTGTGTCCAATGCACTAAGACCTGCTCTATTAGCTGTTGGTGCTTCTTAACAGTCCTAGTAGATAAAATCTGAAGTGGAGAAACCTTCATGCATCCAAGGAGGGTAATATTGTCTGTGGAAGTAATCCTGCTCCGAACTTTGGCTTTAATTGAGATACATGGAACACTGGGTGAATCCTTGAAGTAACAGGTAGATTGATCTTGTATGCCACCTTACCCATCCTTGCAAGAATCTGATATGGACCAAAAAAATTGGCAGATAACTTCAAATTCTTTCTGAGCTGCACAGAGGTTTGCCTGTATGGCTATAGCCTCAAATAAACCCAATCTCTAATCTAGAATTCCCTCTCAGCCCTCTTCTTATCAGCCTGTTGCTTCATTCTGTGATGTGCTCTTCAAGAGTAGATTTGAGTATAACTCTCATAGCCTGTCTTTTTTGTAAATAGTCCTCCACAGACACATTGGAGGATGGTTGATGAAAAAAAAGACCAAATTGCTGAGGATTATATCCATATAAGGCTTGAAAAGGAGTGAGCTTAAGGCTGGAATGATATGTGGAGTTAAACCACCATTCAGCTATGGAAAGCCAGCTAACCCATTTTGCAGGTTTCTAGCTAGTCATGCACCATAAATAAGATTAAGGCATGCATTGACTCTTTCAGTCTGCCCATCTGTCTGAGGATGGTATGCAGAGCTCATGTGCAGTGATGTTCACATCTTAGTGAATAACTCTTGCCAGAAGTTACTTAGGAATATGCTATCTCTGTCAGAAACTATTGTAGCAGGCAATCCATGTAGTTTAAAGATGTTATCAATAAATACCTTTGCTATAGATGTAGCTGTGAAGGGGTGACTGAGTGGCAAAAAATGGTTGTACTTAGTGATACTATCCACCACCACCATGATGACTTCTCTTCCCTCTGACTTTGGTAACCCAGTGATAAAGTCCATGGAAATGTGCTTCCATGCTTGGTCAGGAACTTGTAATGGTTACAGCAACCCACTTGGAGAAGTATGTGGTACTTTGTGTTGTTGGCAGATGTCACGCTCCTTGATGTATTGGAGTAAATCCTTTTTCATCCCTACCCAATGGAAATATTCTTTTGCTCTTTGACAGCTGGCCGGAGTACCTGAATGTCCCCCCACAGATGAAGAATGGACAGCAGCCATCACTTGTTGTCTCAATGTCCCAGCTGAGCCAATGTATACTTTATTCTTGTATATGAGAACACCTTGTATAAGAGTATAAGGAGTTCTGCTGGAAGGGGAAACTGTTAATTATGGGACCAGTTCAGAGGCTAACTTATATGAGTTGTAACTATCTTGCACTTATTCAAGCCATGTAGGTTGCAGTTGAGAGATGAGCTGACATTAAGGAGAGTCAGGGTGTGGGAATCTGGATAATGCATCAGCTACCTTATTCTCTACTCCCTTCTTGTAACACACTGTATGGTCATACCCTAATAGTTTGGAAAGTCACTTCTGATATACCATAGAGTGAAGCTTCTGTTCCATGAAGTATTTCAGACTCTCGTGGTCTGTGTATATAGTAAAATGATTACCCATTAGGTAAGGCCTTCATTTTGCTACTGCCATGACTATAACAAGTAATTCTTTTTCATAAGTGGACATTGAGAGAAACCTTGTTTTCATGACTTTGTTGAAGTAAGCAATTAGCCTCTTATTCTGCATCAAAACTGCCCCAACTCCTGTATCACAAGCATCAGTCTCCACTTCAAAGAGCTGAGTGAAGTCAGGTAGAACTAGTACTGGGGTTGTAGTGACAGCTCTCTTGAGGGATTCAAATGCAGTGTGAGCTTCAACATTCCAAATAAAATTATCCTTCTTTAGTAAATATGTCAAAGGCCTACAAATAACCCCATAACTCCTCACAAACTTCCTATAGTATCCAGTGAGGCCTAAGAACCCTCTAAGTTCTTTCAAGGTGGTGGGCACAGGCCATTTGAGCATGAAATCAAACTGTGCTGGGTCAGCTGCTACACCTTCTCCTGTGATGATGTGGCCTAGATACTCCACCTTGGGCTGGCCAAAAGTACATTTGTTGAGCTTGGAAAATAAAGTATGTTGTTGTAGAGTCTTGAGAGTAATTTTCAAATGCTCTAAATGTGACTCCATGTCAGGACTGTACACCAGAATTTCGTCGAAGAACACTAATATGAACTTCCTCGGATGTGGTTTAAATACATAATTCATAAATGCTTGAAAAGATGCTGGGGCATTGGTTAAGCCAAATGGCATTACCATGAACTCGAATTTGATGATATCCTGCCCTCAAGTCTATCTTGGTAAATACCTTGGAACCAAATAATCCATCTAAGGGTTCATCTATGATAGGGATAGGATACTTGTCCTTGACAGTAGCTTCATTCAATTTCCTATAGTCTACACATAACCGCCAACTGCCATCCTTCTTCTTAACAAGTAGAATTGGAGAACAAAAAGGACTGTGACTGGGTTGGATCACTCTTGACTTAAGCATTTCTTGCACTAACTGCTCAACCACCTCCTTCTGAATATATGGAATTCGATATGGCCTTTGGTTGGGTGGTGTAGTGAGTGGTTTTAAGGGAATATGGTGATCATGTGCTCTTATAGGTTCTTGAAAAACAGATTCATATTTTTGTAGTAGGGGTAAAATGGGAGCAGGTGTTGATGGTTTTTCTTCACATGCAGTGATGGCAAAAAATCTGCCCATCATTCCATTCTTATTCTTCTTAAGCCACTTATGTAAAGCTTTACCAGTCATCATAGAAATTTGAGCAGAAGGAGTGTTACCTTGGAGTTTGATGTTCTTCCCCTCCATATAGAATACCACAATAAGCTTGTTGAAGTCGAAAACCATTGGGCTCATCCCTCACATCCAGTCCACCCTTAGTACCATGTCATAGCCACATAAAGTTAAGAGTCTCATATCAAATTGGAAGTTGTGTCCTTGCATCTGCCATTGAAAAGAGAGACACTTAGCATCACTGATCATTTTGTTCCCATTAGCTACGGCTACCAATAATGAGGCTGTAGGCATTATGTGTCCTCCACATCTGGCTGCAGCTGCAGGGTCTAAAAACTGTGTGTGCTGCCACTGTCTATCAAAATGGTTAGAGACTGTTTCTTAGCTGCTCCTTCTATCTGAATGGTGTTGTGGGAGACATTGTCATCTAGAGCATGTACTGAAATCTCGACTTCCTCTTCCTGATTAGGAGATAAGGGAGTTTCAAGAGGTGAGTCTTCTCCAGAGTGTGTTGAATCTTCATCATCATCAACTAACATATAAATTTGTTGTTTGAGGCACTTATGGCCTGCCTGTAAAACTTCATCTCAATTATAACAAAGACCATTCTCTCTTCTCTTTCGCATCTATGCATAGGATAATTTCTTGATAGGTGGTGGAGAACTTGCAGAAGAGGATGCAAAAAAAATTGTGAAGGTTTTAGGACTTGTAACTGGAGATGTAGTGCTCCTTTGGGTATAGCTATTTTGGGCATATAATGGAGGAGGTTTGTGGGATATTTGTTTTTCTTGGCAGCATTTTCAATGAGTGCCTCTTGCATTCTGGCTAAGTAAACTGCATTTTCCAGAGTATTTGGAGAAAACATTTGAATGTGCAGTCTGAGTTCATCCTTAAGGCCACTGATGAAACTACCTCTGTGAGGTGAGGGCTTTTAGCTAACATCAGAGCCTTTTACTCTTCAAAAACCTCATGGTAATCAAGGACATAACCAATTTGGCTCAACTTATTAAACTCCCCTACAACATCATCATGCCCAAGTTCTTGAAAACGCAAGCAAATGTCTCTAAGGAAATCTTACCATGCTACCACTTGATAATCTTGAAACCAAATGTCATCCTTCCCTTCTAAGTACATGGAAGTTAGATTAACCATTTGAGGGTCCGACATATTATGCATAATAAAGAATTTTCTACACTTCCGAATCCAGGATCTGGGCTTTTTACCATCAAATCTAGGAAACTCTATCTTAGGTCTAAGTTGTTGAAATTGATTTTGATCCTGATTTGCAAAAAAATAGTGAGGTTGTAAGATATTTTCACCTGCATTTGTATGGTTTCCATTTGGTGCAGGACCCAAAAGTCCATTAGTTGTATTCTGATGAGTGTCTCGATTTGAAATCCTTCATTGGAAGCTTCAATGTAACAGTCAAGTTGAGAAGCAAAAGCAGCAGTCATTACACTCATGAACTTAGTCGTAGGATTATTTTGAGCTTCTTTGATTTCTGCAACCGACTTCATCGCTGCATCATATTTCACTGATGAATCACTTTGAGATCTAGTCAGTTCATCCATCTTCTTATTAGAATCAGCTTGAGCTCTAGTAAGCTCATTGATTTTCTTAGTAAGTTCTTCAATAGCTGCTTTGTTAGCCATAACAGGTCCAAAGAATAGATGCTCCTGATACCAATTTGTAGTGATTTACACTACAAAGGGATTAAAACACTGAGAATTAAGGGTTTGATTAAAGGAGAAAAGAAGAACTAAAGGAGATAAGAGCTGGAGTTAGAGAGAGAAATTAATTTTAATAATATTCAAACTTAAGGTATCCAATGCCAGAGAGGATACAAATACATGGCTATTGGTCATACACTACACATGACCTGTTAAAGGCACACAATATAAATATAAGGGCACCATGCAGTACAAGAAAAAGGGTCTATGACAAAATTCTTGTCTATGCAAGCTAGTCTAATTAGTTATGCGACAATCGTCTCAAGGATAGAAAGGTGAATATAACTTGAGAAATAGGTGGTTTAGTCTTCACTTACCTTTTGTTAAAGAAATTCTCCAAAACCTTCGGTTAATCTTCGCCTTCAAACGGTAGAACGCAAATAATGACTGGTTCGTTTCTCAACTACCCTATCCTAGACCGAGACTTAACTAATTGTAGACTAGAAATCAAGATATAATTTTGAAAACTAAATTTGACAACAAGCTTGATGTAACAACACTTGTGAGTTCGACCGAGCAATGCTCTAACAATCTCCCCTTTTGTCAATTTTAGTGACAAAACTATTAATACATATGAATAACAAAAATAAAACTTCGAAAAACTCATTGATCCATCATGCCTTGATTTTCTTGGCTTCTTCAACTCTCCTTGAACTCTTCATTATTTCAAGTCGCAATGATTTTGAACGTGTTCAACTCAGCATCGTTGTTGTTGAAGATCCGTAGCTATAACAACTCTCGTCGTTATACAAAAACATAGTATTATTATCTTCTCTGCAAAGTTCAATTGTATCTCAACTCTGAAGTAATACTACGGTGATATGTTTCTCCCCCTTAAAAAGAAGATGATCAATACTTACACCTTTTGTATAATAGGTAAAACCTATAGCTTAATGATTCACTCCCCCTTACATAATTATCCATAAACCATATGTATGTAGTATGAAACTACTAAATAATTCTTCCCCTTTTTGCCAATAAAATTAACAAAGGTACGAAAGTCGCGAGATCATAATGAATACAATCAAAAGATATCTTCAAGTTTTAAGGAAGACGGAGATATTTCATAATAACATAGTTAAAATGTAACTCCTCATATCAATTTATTTAGATGATTTCACATAGTAATAAATACTTAGCGCTCATCCTAGGAGATTAAAAAGATACATGCATCACCTTTATAATTACTGGCATTTTTAGGGGCGACTTTTTTATTCCCAACCCATAGACAAGGTTAAGGGATGTCCAAAATGATAGTAGAATACGTTAATGCCCTTCCGTACTCGTAAGTTATTTTGAACCGATTGTTGAGAGTAAATCGGTAGTTAAGAAACGCACAGAGACTACCGATTGATATGAATTTGGGCTAAATGCGTATTTGGGGCTACTATTAATCGGAAGTTAATGATAAATTCATTTACTACCGATTATAGGCTCAACCAAAATTCAATTTTTTTTTTTTTTTTTGTAAAATCTCATTTTGGGGCTACTCTGTATTCGGCAGTTATATGAACTATTTTGACTACCGAATATGGTTGAATATTTGCAAAGAGAGCCACTGTATAATCGGAAGTCAGGATTTTACCTCATTTACTACCGATATATGCTCAACCAAAATTCAAAAAATAGTGATTTTGGTAAAATCTCATTTTGGGGCTACTATATATTCGGTAGTTATATGAACTATCTTGACTACCGATTATGGTAGGATTTCGGCAAAGAGGTCTACTGTATAATCGAAAGTCAGTATAACTTCATTTACTACCGATTATAGATTCAACCAAAATTCAAAAAATAGATAATTTTTGCAAAATCTCGTTTTGGGGCTACTCTATATTCGGGAGCTAAATAACCTAAATTCACTACCGATTATGGTAGCATTTTAGCCAAAGGTCTACTTTAATCGGGAGTCAAGATAACTTTATTTACTACCGATTATAGTATAATCAAAATTCAAAAGATAAAGAATTTTTGCAAAATCTCATTTTGGGGTTACTCTATATTCGGGAGTTAAATAACCTAAATTCACTACCGATTATGGTAGCATTTTAGCCAAAGGTCTACTTTAATCGGGAATCAAGATAACTTTGTTTACTACCGATTATAGGATAATCAAAATTCAAAAGATAGAGGATTTTATTTTGGGGATACTTTATATTCGGAAGTTATATAAACTAAATTGACTCACCATTGTGGATTAACTTCCCGATTGTAAAGTTATCTACCGATTGTAAAGGGTAGTTTGGCCATTAAAAAAACGGGAGATAAGGGATGACTACATTTTACGTTTGGGTGACCTTTTTTGTCTTTTTGTGTCGCCCCTAATTCTTTTGGAGGCGCCCCTAAAAATGCTAGGTTATAATTCCACAGACACACTCCCCACAAAGATATAGCAATTAAGCACAAGTTCATTTAAGAACTCTCCCCCATAAAATGTCATTCCCAAGAGAACAACATGAGTGACCTTGTTTTGTTGAAAAAAAGGATTTTGGCGGATATTAACAAATCACAAGGATTTGTATCCATAGTATCGACATAAATTAATCTCAAGGCCAAATACGAACAAGGAGATAATTTTACTCGATTTTACTCACGTAAGAGAATCCTACGGAGTGTGTCAAGAAGCAAAACAAAAAAATATGATCACAAGAAGATCAATAATTAAAGAATAATCTCAAAGAGTTTGTTCTATTTTCCGTTTTATAAAAACATAATAGATTTAACTTCCGAGCATATATGAAATATTAGCTCGATTCACGTAAACATAAAGGCACAAATATTTCATAAGAATTTTACAATAATTATTCCAAAAATGATTACATACTGCAAGTTCATCTTCAAACAACTCTAAAATTTAAACAAATAAATCTAAAAACATGCAAGATTAAAAAAGTTGGAAATAGCTATGTGTAATCACAATCTTAGCTATACCAAACCCTAGTTATCCTTTTCAAGAATAAAATTCTCAAAAGAAGTGAAAAGACGAGGGTACCCAAATACACCACAATCTTTTTGTTTCAACCTATAAGTCCTCTACCGAATGTGATTGTTTATGGAGAGAGTCGAGACAATATGACGATTCGTTCACACTTCGTATGATTGTCTATGGATACGAGATCGAGACAATATAACAACAAGATAATTTATGTGATTGACTATGGATACAAGATAGAGATAATATAACAACAAAGTGTGTTACTTGATAATAGGTTCGGTAATAACCAAACTCTATAGGATCACTGTCAAGTAATGCAGAGTTAACATATATGTGTATTTTATTTTATTGGAATAAACAATTGTAATGCATAAATCAAAGTATGTAGAAGACACAGCAAGATTTTGTTAACAAGGAAACCGCAAATGTATAAAAACCCCGGGACCTAGTCCAGTTTTGAATACTCTTAGAATTAAGCCGCTCTACAAAATCTAATACCAGCTTCGTGTAGTTGATACCAAGCAGACTACCCCTAGCTACTTAGTTCCCTCAGTATCCTTGCGCCTTCGACTTCTAGAGTCACGCACGTGAAAAGCAAGTCCTTTAAATCGTATTCCAAACAGAAAAGGAAGAATCTGTTTGGTAACCACTCTAATCAATCTTGCTACTAGATTTAGATGAGTCGTTGACAAAGGCTCTTATGTTTAATCTAATAAACTCCTTTGTCTGGTTAGATCAATCTAACTTTAAATATCGAAATAGTAAACTATAGATTCACACTCAATCAATATAGATCTAAAACAGAAATATAGAGAATGCCGATCTCACGCAACTAATCAATCAGATATATTGATTCTAGTTGGATCCAAGCCGATCAAGTTTTGTGCACACAATTCACAAGATATGAAAACTAATAATAAATTTTTTTCGTCTTCAAATCTTCTTTTATATTAAAAAACATGCACAACACCACTTGAATCTCTTGTGATCAATCACGCACGGAACGGAGTCTATTAACAATGGATTATCACAAGATGTCTTTAGATCTAACAATAGCTCTAAAGATCTTGTCGATACTCTGATCTAGTTTGAGTGAATCTTATATCAGAAGAGGAGATTCTCAAGCATAAAAAAACTAGGTGCAATCAAAGTTTTAACAACCGATAGTTAATCAAATCAATCGAAAACTAATAACACTGCAATTATCTAGTTTCCCACCAACAGTACTCGTAGAGCTTCTTTATCCCACAGAAGTTTTTAAACGAGCGGTCGTAAGAGATTTCACCTAATTAGGATACTTTCCTCTCCAAATAGACGGCTCCACCAGAAACAACAAGAAATGAAGTTTGCCTGGATCATAGGATAGTTTGCTAGAAATGCAAACTTAGGTATTTATAGACCAGGATGTTTGGACACCAAGGAATTCCAAAACCGAAGATATTCTCTAGATATGCAATGAATGGCAAAATTTGGTTTTCAAAATTCTAACAAATGCTTGTCTAATATTTCCGAAATCTCTCAATAGAAAATATCCAATTAGTAAATGCACATTACTAATTTTTATTCTCTAGAGATATGCATTAATTGCTGGTAATTAAAGCATATAAAACCAAAAACCTTAATTAAAAGATTCTTATAATTTATTTTGGCACAGGATCACCTTGAGTACCAAGGAATATCTTTGAACAATATAAAACACACACATCCATACACAATATAATGGAACATATCTATTGTACCGAAATTTTGTTAAGTAAAAGCAAAATATATGCAATATAAAATGCTTTTCTTAAACAGGAAAACGATTAACTAACAAATCCGTTACCTCAATTTCCGCAACCACTCTCCCCAGAAAGATATATCATTAAGCGCAAGTTCAAATAAGAACACCCCCCAATGTGTTGTCTTCCTCTCGCAAGAACAAAGAAACAACAACAAAAGCAACCTTTACCAGAGAAAGGTTGAATCGGTTTTAACTAATGCGTGCCAATAGCAAAAGTTGAAAACCCGAAACACATATGTTATGCTAAACATAACTCATGAAAACACAAATTGATTCAACATATTGTGACTTTCACATATGAGTTTCAATCGGAACACCTTATGATCCTTTGATAAAGCCTACCAACATGGGCTAGAACTTAATCCCGTTAAATCAAAAAACCACACAAATCATAAGGGTTACATCATATGAGATCAAGGTTAATAAAAACCGAAATCAGACATCTCATAAGCCGAATACACATAGCAAAAATGTAAACATTCATTCACATGCTATGTAATCGGTAACTATCACACAAAAATTATAAAATAACAATTTTATTTATAAATAATTGTGATAGTTTTATTCAAAATAAACCTTGTACAATAATTGAAGTAAATCAAAACATTGATGTCTATTTTCTGGATCAAGTATTATATCATATAACTTAATCTCTAGTAGTGCTCTAATTTTTCACCGAGGTTTCTTCAGTGTTCAAACTCTTGAAGCTTTTCTCGAGAAACTTATCAGAAACCACTTCTTGTTTTTTAAGCTATTCAACTTGTTCCTTCATGTCTGCAAGATCAACTTTTGTTTCTTCAATCCTATCCTTTAGCCAATCTTGATTTTGAACCGTTATTATGAGATTGGTTCTTAGTTCTTCAAAACCATAGATATAATTTACCATACTATCAAAAGGTATCCACTTGGTTTCTTTTGGATCTAGAAGGTTGTAAGCCAACAGACATGACTCATCTTGGGACCCGGTAGAACTATTAGATTCATGATCAGACATGATTTTTGATATAATCTTCTTCTTCCTTTCTGTATTGATTCCTTGACCTTCCTTAACTCTTTGAGCTTCCTCCTTATTTACCTTTGTAAAACTGCCAGTTATTGGAGGCATGCTCAAGGATTTAAATAAAAATTAATCTGGGTTTCTCAATACAAGCAAGAGAAAGTTTCTCATAAGAAGAGACAACTTTCGGACCGAAAATATCTAGGAATTTCTGAAAATATATCAGGAATATATTTTGTTTCCTGTGTCCGAAATTCTCATGCTGGAAGATTTATTAAAATTAGAAAAGTTCTAATAAAACCTAAATATGGAAGATCATGATGAACATGAACAACAATTTTTTAGACAAAATGGATTCGCATATTATCCAAAATTTGTCACCAATTTTTCTGATACAAACACAAAAATATGTGCTCTCGTTTCATGTTCTTCCTCATCCCAAGTTATGAGCACGAGCTTGGATGAAGGTGCACATACTCCATACAACTAGGTTGTATCGGAGTGATCCTTATCATGCTTACAACGAGTATTAGAAACATAGTTCATGTTTCTCTTTGGATGTTTCTGCCCAAGGTATTTTCTCCCAAGAAGGTGATCCTTCCTTGATATAAAGGTATGATCATGAAGAGAAGTTGTGATGTGAGAATTTTCAGAGATGGATAAATCTCTCTTAATTCTGTTGATATTTTCGTAAGATTCTAAGCATTTCCTTATTATGCACATCAGCTTGATCATTGGAAAAAATTATTGGAAATCTTCCCTGATTCTTTCGGCAGAAATTATTTGCTTCCCTTTCTTCTGGAAGCGTTCAATAGAAGAACTACCTTCATATAAACAGAGACTGTTTTGACATGAGTGAGGTGAAACCTTTTTCCAGAAGTGATTATCAACTCTTTCATCTGATTCTTTTGGGTTGATTTTATCGGGTTGGGGTATATTTTGTCTTTCTACTGGGGAATGATTTTTCAGTTTTTTAAGACAGGAAACTTCTCTTAATACTTTTACAACAGTATTTTGAAGAAGTATAAGTTTCCTGTCAAGTGACTGAAAGTTGAATTCCTTAAGATCTTTCTCACGGAACCGGTTCAAAGTTTCCTTTGGACATGATTTTGTTTGATCATCAGTAGTTGTAGAAGATGGTTTTTCATTCTCTTCTGACTTGATGTAGTTAGGCAGACTACCATCGTCATGATCTGTTTCAGACGTGATCAAACAAGTTTTGTTATCACAATCTGTAAAAGTCGAGCAAGGACTTTTGGTTTCCTCATCAGAAGAGGTTATAACAGAATCATAGGATAAACTTCTTGTTCTTGAGTAAGAGCTTCTACTTTGACAGCGAGATCCATATTCTCTTTGGAAAGAATATTTAGTTGAATGTCCTTTTCTCCGATTTATTGCTTAATAAGATTAGATTCTGTCTTTAATATTAACATCCTTGTAGACATAGATCTTATAGGCTTTAGGAGTTTTACCAACTCTTTCTTAGCATCTTCTTTGACATCAGAGTTTGACTCAAATGCACTATTAATCTCTTTAACTCCTGGATCATGAGTTAACAAAGTAGTAGCATTTTCAACTTTTGAGTATTCGCAATCTTCCATAACGTTAACTGAACCAGACATAGATTTAATTCTCATAGGTTGGATCGCACCAAACACAAATTGTTAGATATTTTCGTGTTTGCCTGCTCTGATACCAATTAAAAAGATGAGGGTACCCAAATACACCACAATCTTTTTGTTTCAACCTATAAGTCCTCTACCGAATGTGATCCTCTATGGACAGAGTCGAGACAATACGACGATTCGGTTCACACTTCGTGTGATTTTCTATGGATACGAGATCGAAACAATATAACTTATGTGATTGACTATGGATACAAGATCGAGACAATATAACAACAAAGTGTGTAATTTGATAATAGGTTCGGTAATAAACAAAAGCTATAGGATCACTATCAAGTAATGCAGAGTTAACGTATATGTGTATTTTATTTTATTATAATAAACAATTATAATGCAGAAATCAAAGTAAAAGGCATAACAAGATTTTGTTAACGAGGAAACCACAAATGCAGAAAAACCCCGGGACCTAGTCCAGTTTTGAATACTCCCAGAATTAATCCGTTATATAAAATCTAATATTAACTTCGTATAGTTGAGACCAAGCAGACTACCATAGCTACTTAGTTCCATCAGTATCCCTGCGCCTTCGACTTCTAGAGTCACGCACGTGAATAGAAAGTCCTTTGGATCGTATTCCAAACAGCAAAGGAATAATATGTTTGGTAATCACTCTAATCAATCTTGCTATAAGATTTAGATGAGTCATTGACGAAGGCTCTTATGTTTAATCTAATAAACTCCTTTGTCTGGTTAGATCAATCTAACTTTAACTACCGAAATAGTCAAGTATAGATTCACACTCAATCAATATAGATCTCAAAGAGAAATATAGAGAATTCCGATCTCACACAACTAATCAATCAGATCTATCAAAGATAAACTGATTCTAGTTGGATCCCAGCCGATCAAGGTTTGTGCACATAATTCACAAGATACGAAAACTAATAGAAAATCTTCTTCGTCTTCAAATCTTCTTTTATCTTCAAAAACCTGCACAACACCACTTGAATCTCTTGTGATCAATCACGTACAAAACAGAGTCTGTTAACAATGGATTATCACAAGATGTCTTTAGATCTAACAACAGTTCTAAAGATCCCGTCGATACTCTGATCTAGTTTGAGTGAATCTTATATCAGAAGAGAAGATTCTCAATCATAAAAAAACTATGTGCAATCAAAGTTTCAACAACTGTTAGTCAATCAGATCAATCGAAAGCTAATAACATTGCAATTATCTAGTTTCCCACCAACGGTACTCGTAGAGCTTCTTGATCCCACAGAAGTCTTTAAACGAGCGGTCGTAAGAGATTTCACCTAATTAGGATACTTTCCTCTCAAAATAGACTGATCCACCAGAAACAACAAGAAATGAAGTTTGCCTTGCTCTTAGGATAGTTTGCTAGAAATGCAAACTTAAGTATTTATAGACCAAGGATGTTTGGACACCAAGGAATTTCCAAAACCGAAGATATTCTCAAGATATGCAATAAATGGCAAAATTCGGTTTTCCTAATTCCAATAAATGCTTATCCAATATTTCCGAAATCTCTCAATAGAAAATCTCCAATTAGTAAATGTACATTACTAATGTTTAATCTCTAGAGATATGCCTTAATTGCTGGTAACTAAAGCATATAAAACCAAAAACCTTAATTAAAAGATTCTTAATTTATTTCGGCACATGATCACCTTGAGTACCAAGGAATATCAGTGAACAATAAAATGATAAATGATAAGAGTTACTTCTCGTGTTCAAAGTATGTTGACATCTTTTCACTGTAAATCCTTATTTCATATTTACATGGATTTGCATTCTTGGAATCGGTTATACCACACTTCTAAACAAGTTTAGAATTGGTTTGCCTGAATTCCAAGACTACTATGTCATTGATCATCAAATCACATACATGGGTTCAATCGGTTTCACTAATCACTAGGATCGGTTGTACCTAAATATGGAAATACTTGTGATTGGTCACACCAGTCACTAGGTCGGTTACACCAGTTACAAGGATCGGTTCCATCTACACATTGTATTACTTGTGATTGGTCACACCAGTTACCAGGACCGGTTACACCAATTACAAGGATCGGTCACATAACACTCATGATCGGTCACACCAATTACTAGGATCGGTCACACCAAATACAAGGATCGATCATACCATCACATGGTGATTACTTATGATCGGTTAAACCAATTATCAAAACCTGTCATACCAAATCATAAGTCTAGGCATTGTAATTAGTTATACCAAGATGCATAACCTGAGTTAAGATCGGTTCTACTAACTCACACATATTGGTCATCCAAAGGTTTGTACTGAATAGCCGGACCAATAACCCTATTGATTTCCCTTTCGATTCACGAAACAAGTTCATGAATGTACTTCATTTAAACAAATTTAAAACATTGTTTCCTAGGATGAAATCTTCACCATAACCCATTAAAATATAAGCTTCATACTTCGTAATCTAATTCCTTAATACTATGATCATACTATTATGATCATGTCACGTTACTAGAGTATTATATAATATGTACAGTATATACAGCTTCGCAGTTATGTTTTCAATATAGCACGACTTGAAAGATACGTTAGGAATGAAACAGTTCAAGTCAATATTACTAACCTCAAGTGGAAGGATGATGCCGTCATTGTAGTTCGTTACTTCTTCACATTCTTCAGGTCTTCGGAGTAATACTTGTATGTCTTAACATTCCTAGACTTTCTAGTCAAACCTAAACGAAGTTGACTCTAATATTTAACCAAGCGACTCTAGATGATTTTTGATACTAAAATATGACAACCAAACTTGACATACCAACGCTTGGTGAGTTCAACCGAGCTATGCTCTAACAACAAGTTTCCTAGTACTTAAAGTCTTTGAATAATTCTATATCATATCCAAAATCCTTATCAATAATTGGAATAAGAACATATGGTTCATGAATGAAGGAGTTAGTTTCTGCAAACCTGGTAGGCTGTTGATTGACAAGCGCTTGAGGTTTGAGAGATCTCAGTGAAATATTCTTTAGTCCTTGTACTTCCTTCTTGGTTTTCTTAAGTTCTCCAAGAAGATTTTCAAACCTTTTCTGATTGGAATCATCCGATCTAGGTTTCTTCTTATTCTTCCTTTTCCTCTTAAGAGACAAGACAAGAGGAAGAGACATCTCCTTCTCCTTTTTAGTTGGATCAGTATCAATAACCATTGGAGCATAGGTCTCACGAGAAGATGTTGTTCTTTGAGCCTCCATGATTCGTGAGAATAAAATGGATTTGTGAGACACAAATATATGTCTCAACATGCAACACTTCTTGTGAAAGAGATATGAGTCTTAAAGAAGAAGACATTTTATCATGCAGGATTTCGGAACTTATAGGGGTTCACGCACTGGAACATACAAAACCTAAAATGGAATGAAAATGTCATTTTTATCCATTTTGAGTTTATTAGATAAAAAAATTCAATATCATTACTTGAGACATAGATAAGCATGGATAGTTAAAGATGAAAATCCAAGTAATAATATTCAATTTTGATCCAAAAGCCCTGATGTGCAAAGTTCTTATCTCTTTCAAGGGCGCATGAGATAAGATGCACATTTCAACACAATTAGATTGTGTTGAGGTGAGCATTAGATTGATCACCACCATATTCCAGCACGAAATTGACAATATGCTTAACTACGGAACGTTTAGCCCGGATTCTTCTCTTTGTTTGAGATTTTTCCTTATCCTTAGAATCAATCAATCTCTTAGAAGAAGAAGAGTTAACTTTGTGTACCTCGGGATTGGAGTTTTGAACAAGCTTAAGCGTATTTGCCAGCCGACTAGCCCTCCGTTACAGTTTATTGACATACCTTAGTTTATGTTTGTATTTGAAACATTGTATGAGTCCGTGACCTTTACTGGTACAATAAGGACATGTCAAATTGGAGATTGGTTCAGTGGCAGCTTTAACAGCTAAAGACAGTGTAACACCCCGTGTTTTAGCATGGCGCATGCTAAAATATGCGTCATGGCCTGAGATGAAGCTTCATCCAAAGCTTTTGTTGCTTGGTAAGAGGTAGATTGGCTTCAGGACAATATCGCGCCAAATTGGCGCATTATGTTTGGCATTTGGCTACGGGCCAAATATCGCATTAAATGATGCATTAGGCCAGTTGGGTAGATGGCTTAGAGCCAATATTGCACAATCATTATGCAGTATGCCAGAGTAACTGTTGCGTAATCATTGTGCAGTATGCCAGAGTAACTGTTGTGCAATCATTGTACAGTATGCTAGAGTAATCGTTGCACAATCATTATGCAATACGCTAGAGCGAGCCGGCAGAAGGAAGGTTAAGCAATCATTATGCAACACTGAAGTAAACCCAGAATAATTGTCAGTTATTCAAAAATACATGGCAACGGCCATGAATAGTGAAGCAGGCATGTTAATTCGCTCCCCTTTTCTAAGTTGTGGAAATTGCAAGTTAACATATATAGGGAGGGGTAGTTGATTGAAGATGCATATGCGGATCCGATAATGCATAATCATTTTGCATCTTGACGGAACGGCCTATACGGACTATGCCAATTATTGCTAGGCCCTGCCTTTCAAACGAGTTTGGCTTAAGTTGCTGTCCCTTCGAGGATGAACTACGGTCTGTGCTTAATCCATTTAGAGTGGGGAAGGGTACGTAGGCAGCCGCAGTGAGTTGCAGCATAGCCGGTCCAGCACTTTGTCGCTCATATCATCTAATTACGGGATGATTACGACATACTGGCCTCTCATATCATCTGGCTCGGTAGCTCGACGCAAGAGATGATTGTGGCCAAACTTGATGAGGTAAGTTGCATTCTATTCCTTAGATGCGCATACTTTCTATCAAGACGTTCGACATAGGCATGTACCAATAGCGCATTGGGCATGGCCTAAGGAAAGTGCGACATGAGCCTGATTGATGCACCCTTGGCACGAACAAGATAAGTGCAATCTTTTAGCAATACCTAAGCTAAGTGAAAAGAGGGTATTAGGCCTGCAATGTCCTATGCGTAAGTCCAAGGAATGCCTTATGCCTGGACAAGACTCGGCAGTATGACGTTTACTCAGCTAGATAGGAAATTCAGTGATTTCCTACATTGAGGCAAGGCTTTATACCCTTGTTCTATGGTAAGTTGGAACGGTGTAGAAGCTAAGTTACCCACAACATGCTCCACGAGCATGCTTGCAAGGGCAAATGAACATGCATTTTCCTAGCTTAAAGGCCCGGACTGTAGCATCATCATGGCGCATCGGGGAAGTTATGGCCTGCGCGCCAGGCGTAATTTTCCGGTCCGTCACACATAGGGTACCTGAAACATTATCATAATTCTTATTAGTATACGAAAAATCCATAACATTCTCCAATGATTTTGATGAAGAATCACCAATTAAACTATCAAGATTGATATGAGTATTGTTACAATTATCAAAATTGACAATTTCACCCAAGAGTGCTACACTTGAATTTTCCTCCTCTTAGGAATCGTAATGATCATAGGTTTCATCAAGTGTTGCAGCCAAACTCTTGTTGCTAGTGTATTTTCTTCGATTTGGACACTTATTGGCAAAGTGACAGAATCCCTTACACTTGAAGCACTGTGGCATATCCTCATTGTCAGTGTCGTTGGAATCTCTGTTTTTAGCAGAAATACGATTATATGGCTTAGCTGACATTAGAGGTTTGTATCTGGAGAATCGTTTATTTCTCATCCTAAGAAGTTATCTAAACTTTCTTGTGATAAGAGAAACTGAGTTATCAAGATCTTCATCTGAAAAATTAGGATCGTCAAGATCATCTCCAGAGTTGTCAACACTTTCACTTTTGAGGGTTCTAGTGTTTTTCAATGCCTTTAACGCAATATCCTTTTCGGCTCTGGATTGCAATTCATGATCAAGGTTATTTCCTTCCATGATGGCATGTTTCTTAGACTCGTATCTTGCTGGTAAAGATCGGAGAATTTTTATCACAATGTCCTTTTGGGAGATAGTCTTCCCTAATGCGTGACAAGTGTTGATACATGAAAAATAATACCCCTTAGTGGGACTAGGGTGTCCCAGAGGGGAGGTCAATCCAACATAGACATGGGGACTGAGGCCCAAGTCCAGTAAGAGAGTATCCATGAGATGAAAGGGATAAGGAAGGGATTAATGAAGGAGGAGGTTATATTAGAGAAGGAATGGCATAAGTGGTAATTAAGAAGGTTTAGGACATGTGGCATGATGTCATAAAAGAAGGGGCTTTTGGAAAGTCTATATAAGAAAGTACATAGTACAATAGAAAGCAAGTTCTCTCCCTTACTATTCCTAGAAAGTGTTGTCATTAGGTATGACTAAGATGGGTAGAACCAAAATCATATTCACCCCTCAACGTTTGGCGACCACACCTGTAGGCTCGTGCCTAACCCACCATGACGCACCAAGGAGATACTTGCTCAGACGCATTGAAGAATCGATCAACCAACCGACCCGCCAACCTGGATGAACTGACAGTAGAAGAGAATGAGGATAGCGAAGAAGAAATACTAGCTCAAGATATGGTCACGCAACCAATGATGCATGAACGCCAAAACAGAGAGGCAAGCGCGACACAGGAGAAAAACACACAAGCAACCCAAGCATCAAAACCCCCATCCTTAGCCCTACAAGATATACAAAAATATCTGGAGGAACGCGTACGAAGAAAGCAGGAATTGGATTATTGGATAGAACAAGCAGTGATAGCGGGCCAAAACACCTCCGAGGGAGTAACAAAGGACGAAGGACACAAAAATGGTAAGACAACGACAATGTCAGAGGAAGAAATGGCGAAGTACCTAGAAAAAAATTATCACGTGGTAAAACAAGACAATCATTGTCTTGTAAGGATCCCCTACCCAGTAAGATCCGCGAGTACCAATATCCCGAAGACTACACGTCCCCAAAGTTCAAGACATATGACGGGCAGGGAAACGCACAGAAACACATTAGCCGGTTCTTATTAATAATGAATGACAAGGTCTCCGATGGGGGGCTATGCCTAAGAGAATTTCCAAAGTCACTGACAGAATCGGAATTCACCTGGTACAATAACCTGAAGGCGGGAAGCGTGGATTCATGGCCGACCATGTCCGCTCTCTTCCCTGGGAAATTCTACTCGGCTAAAAGGGAGATCACGTCGATAGACCTGAGCCGGAGCGGTCAGCAGATAAGAGAGGAAATAGGTAAGTACATCTTGCGATTTCGGCGCCTTGCACTGGTTTGCCATGAAGACATCAGTAAAGGAGCGCTCGTCGAAATATGTATACGCGGAATGATACCCTCCTTCAAGGGGAGCCTGATTAACTTCAGATTTTATACTTTTGTCGAGCTAGAAGAAGTAGCAGAAAGGATTGCTGACTGTATGGAGGAAACACACGCAAATCCTTCCTGGCACTACGCAGTCCACGCAATATACGAAGCACCACGTAATGTGAGGTTCAACACTAACAAGGAGAGAAGGGACCAGTTCCGGACACCCGAGGAAGACCTAGGAGGAAGTAGTTGGAATAGGTGGGACTCCAACCCACCACCCCTTTTACAATGCAGCAGAGAACAGGTAATCGAGATCCTGAATCAATGGGTTGCAAGAAAGGAAATCAAGCTACCTCCAATGGTGGTGGATGTCAATAAAATGGATAAAAACGCCGGCAAGTACTGCCACTACCATTAGAGGTTAGGTCACCCCACGGTGGAATGCTTCGCTATAAGAGGCATATTCGAACGCAAGCGCATATCGGGAGAACTCGAGGTAGCGAAACAAGCAATCGAATACGATCCCCTCCCCCATCACTAAGTCACCAGCGGGCGAAGTAAACATGAAGGAAGCAATGGGGAACGACCACGCTCCACAACCCACGGTGAAGGTCAGCCAGTAACAAAAAACAGCAATCCATGAGAAAGGCAAGTTGCATTTCTTCTGTCCCTTGTAAACAATAACAATATATGATGAAGAGGAGTATTACAAAGGAAAAAACTCATGAGTAGTACGATCTATAAAATCTTACAGGAATTCCAAAGGCGCCCGGTCGTATGACAAATTTACAAAAGGCTATGGGAGTGCCAAAGGTACCCGGTCGTCCAACGAATATACAAAAGGCTACAGGAATGCCAAAGGCGCTTGGTCGGCTGACAAATTTACAAAAGGCTACGGGAGTGCCAAAGGTACCCGGTCGGCCAACGAATATACAAAAGGCTACGGGAGTGCCAAAGGCGCCCGGTCGGATGATAAATTCACAAAAAGCTACGGGAGTGCCAAAGACGCCCGGTGGGCTAACATTTACAAAATGTTGGGAATGCCAAAGGTACCCAGATGTTCAATAAATATACGAAAGGCTACGGGAACGCCGAAGGCGCCCGACCAGCCGACAAATTTACAAAAGGCTATGGGAGTGCCAAAGGCGCCCGGTCGGCTGACAAATTCACAAAAAGCTACGGGAGTGCCAAAGGCGCCCGGTAGGCTGACATATTTACAAAAGGCTGGGAGTGCCAAAAGGCACCCAGGCGTTCAATAAATATACTAAAGGCTACGGGAACGCCAAAGGCGCCAGGCCAGCCGACAAATCCACAAAAAGGCTAAGAGAGTGCCAAAGGCACCGAAACGACTGCCAAAAGCTGCAGGCACATTTAACTCATTCGCAAGGGGAGTAGGCGCGTTTAACCAACGCCATATCCCACCCCACCCAACCTCCGAAAGAAAAAGAAAGGGGAGTGGGTGCGTTTAACCAACTCCCTATCCCACCCCACCCAACCTACGAAAGAAAAATAAAGGGGAGTGGACGCGTTTAACCAATGCCTTATCCCACCCACCCAACCTCTAAAAGAAAAAGAAAAGGGAGTAGGCGCATTTAACCAACGCCCTATCCCACCCCACCCACTCTCGAGAGAGGAAGTAGGCGTGTTTAATCAAATATACCCCCACCCCCCACCCACACCACCACCACCACTACCACCCCACCCCACCCCATCCCATCCCATCTCACCAACGCACAGTAAAACATCGGACCAAGAATAATAAACTTACAATTAAACAAAAAACAAAAAACAAACAAGCAAACACAATCCACCAATTAGAAACATCCCACAAATAAACATCCAAAAATAACAACACAACAAATTATCCAAAGAAGAAGAAAAAGTGGGTGGGGGGTGGTGGGGGTGGGGGGTATGCATCAAGCCGACTGGAATGCATACCATTCTTATCGTTTTTTATAATATTCTTCATGAACATCCTCCTTCGCGGTTTCTGCTCGTAGTACCTCATCACTCGCCATCCCCACATTAGCGAGAAGCTGATTTAGCGCTGTCTTCTTAGCAGCAGTCGTCTTTGAACGCTTCACCAGCTCTTCCTCCAACTGAGAAATTTGCCCTGAGAGATGCACGTGGGGGTCATTATGGTCCTTCAGTTTTGTCAGAAGCTCGTCTATCCACCCCACCGGAAAGTTGAGATTAACTATTGAACGAACGATAGTCTCCCAAACATGCATCACTGCCGCATCAATAGGACCATCCTTCACCCGCATCAATAGTCAGGGGACTAATGTTGATACATGAAAAATAATACCTCTTAGCGGGACTAGGGTGTCCCAAAGGGGAGTTAAATCCAACATAGACATGGGGACTTGGGGACTGAGGCCCAAGTCCAGTAAGAGAGTATCCATGAGATGAAAGGGAGGAGGA
>JAJJMB010017986.1:5651213-5717266 GCA_023531105.1 Papaver atlanticum | reverse complement strand
TAGCAGCAGTCGTCTTTGAACGCTTCACCAGCTCTTCCTCCAACTGATAAATTTACCCTGGGAGATGCACAAGGGGGTCATTACGGTCCTTCAATTTTTTCAGCAGCTCATGTAGCCACCCCACCGGAAAGTTGAGATTAACTGCCGAACGAACGGTAGTCTCCCAAACATGCATCACTGCCACATCAATATGACCATCCTTCACCCGCATCAATAGTCAGGGGACTAATGTAATAATACCCCTTAGCGGGACTAGGGTGTCCCAAAGGAGAGATAAATCCAACATAGACATGGGGGCTTGGGGACTGAGGCCCAAGTCCAGTAAGAGAGTATCCATGAGATGAAAGGGATAAGGAAGGGATTAATGAAGAAGAAGGAGGTTATAATAGAGAAGGAATGGCATTAGTGGTAATTAAGGAGGTTTAGGACATGTGACATGATGTCATATAAGAAGGGGCTTTTGGGAAGTCTGTATAAGGAGGTACATAGTGCAATGGAAAGCAAGCTCCCCCCCCTACTATTCCTAGAAAGTGTTGTCATTAAGTGTGACTAGGACGGGTAGAACCAAAATCATATTCATCCCTCAACAACAAGCATTAACAATACTAGACACCTTTTGATTAAATTCTTCAAACTAATCTTCATCAGACATACGAAAATTTTCCCAGTCAGAAGTCAGGTTTTGAAGCCTAGCATCTTTCTCTGAGGTATCTCCTTCAAATATGGTTTCTAAGATATCCCAAACATCTTTATACTTAGTGCACGAAGTCACATGGAGCTGAAGATATGGGCTTATGGCATGGATAATAGCGTTTAACCCATCTGAATTATGCTTTGCGGCACTTATCTCAGGTTCACTATAGACTCCTAATGGCTTTGCAGCAGTGTTTCCGTCTCTAACGACTGTTGGTGCGTTGTATCCAATAACTACAAGTTTCCATATCTCAAAGTCATGGGCTTGTAAAAAAGAACGCATAGAGATTTTCCACCATAAGTAATTTGAGCCATCAAATGCTAGCGGTACGTTTATCGAGATTGCACTCATGTCCATATAGTCAGACTGCTTCAAACACAGACTTATTGGGTGTTAACGTGTTTGCCTGCTCTGACACCAATTGAAAACACTAGGGGTACCAAAATACATCACCAACATTTTCGTAGGCAATATGAATAGACAAACTCAACGCAACTCCGAGAGTTAAAACTCAATCAAGGAAAGTGTCTAGAGTTATATCTCAATCTCTCTTGTGATTAGAATGTTTACAGAAATGAATCCATGAACCTAATCTCAAAGAGAGTTCTTGGACGGTACCAAAGACTGATGTCCAAGGATCAATCAAGTCTTATCCAACAAAAACAAGGTCGAACCTATCTACTGTGATTGATCAACGCATAACCTGTGATATTTCAATTTTAAAGATAAACAATATAATGCGGAAAAAGAAATAACTCAGAGACCAGAAATTTTGTTAACGAGGGAACCGTAAATACAGAAAAACCCCGGAACCTTGCCCAGATTGAACACAAAACTCAGTCTCCCACTGATTCAGGTATAGTCACGCTCCATACGCCTATTGAATCCCAACAAGACTCCACGCAATTGATTCCCTTAGATGACATCACACCAACTAAGAGTTGCTTCAACTCAATTGAAGACTTTAAACCAAATTTGTCTCTCACAGATTAAGCCTATATAATTGATTTCCTAATTTATGATCGAAACGGATGATCAGGTCAAACGTAAGATCCAGGTGATGGAAATCGATAGCAACTTGACAATAGTTTGGCTATCCTCAAAATCCGAAATTATGCAACTTGAATTGCATCCTAGATATTATTTACCTCACAAGTATGAAACTTGTGGAATCACAAAGTTTGAGACGAAAAGAAATATGTGATTTCTACCTATCTTGTTCAAGTGATAAATCAACAATCGAACAAGATCAGGATACATAAGTTAATAAGATAAAAAATAACTGAATCTAGCTTCACGAATCCCAATGAAGTCTTTGATAGTCGCTAAACCCTAAAAGGGTTTCTGGAGAGGACGACTCTAGATACAACTAGGACACACCAAAAAGTAGTGTTAGGATTCAAAGATCCGAGTTGCCAAGAGTTCCAGTTATATAGACTTCAAAGCCTAGGTTACTTTAGGTTTAAGCTAAGATAGCTTTGAAACCAAGAAAACAATATTCACCGTTAGATGAAAGCTTTAAATCTTATTCACATAAATAAGATATACACTCTAGTTAGGTAAACCGTAACTGAACCGTGTACAAAGACTATGTCCAACATAGTTAGCTGAAACTAGCAGGTTTGGACTTAAAAGCTTAACTCTCATTTCCATGAACACAAAGACATTGATCTTGAGTTACAATTATGTGATCAAATGATTCTAGTGTTAATTAGAGAATTGGTCAAATGCAAATTATCTCAGAGAAATAATTTATCGCAATTTAATCACAATCGACATAGTTGGTAAATGCTCAAAGTACAATTACTTGAGTAGTTCATGAATCGGCTGAGTCAAAGTACGTGGACTGGTTTGCAAACTTACAAGCAAAACCGAGTTCCGGGTTGACATAACTTTTTCAGTTCACATACCGGTTTGCAAACTTAAGACCTTCACCAGTTCTGGAGTTCACATAACCTTTTCGGTTTGCGTACCGGTTTGGGTACTAAACTGGTTCTAGAACATAGAACTGTATTGGTTCGCATACCGGTTTGAATACTTTAACCCGATTCCCTTACCACAGTTCCGAAATGGTTTGTATATGAAAATACATACCTATCCGGATCACGAAACAAACAGTTTTCCCATGATGTGCATACGAATATGTGTATCACACAAATCTAAAAGTCGATATATAACTACTCCGCTACGTGTACGATTACATGTAATACGGCTTCAGACATATAACAGTTTTCCCAGTTTGTAAGACTGATAGCACTGTCTTGTATTCCGAATATAGTAGTTCTATATTTCTCTAAATCAATTCGAAACATTCCTGAATAACATCAATGACACATATCACTGTTCCAGGCTATTTTCGAATGATAAACTTGAATCAAGAATTGGTTCCGAATAATAAATTGTTTTCCATCGAATTTGATCAAGTATGAACAAATGTTCATTAAGCTTAGTCATTATATTTCTAGAAATTCGTAAACCAAATAATTAGTTCTCGAATCAAAATTCTTGTTTATGCAAGCTAGTCTAATTAGTTATGCAATAATCGTCTCAAGGATAGAAAGGTGAATATAACTTAATAAATAGGTGGTTCAGTCTTCACTTACCTTTTGTTGATGAAGTTCTCCAAAAGCTTCAATTGATCTTCACCTTCAAACGGTAGAACGCAAATGATAACTGGTTCGTTTCTCAGCTACCTTTATCCTAGACCGAGACTTAACTAATTGTAGACTAGAAATCAAGATATAGTTTTGATAACTAAATTTGACAACAAGCTTGATATACCAACGCTTGTGAGTTCTACCGAGAAATGCTCTAACAGTAGTGGCGATCTGTGCTTCCAGATATTTAATATAGCTGACAGTTTCGGGTCTCTTCTCAGATCCGAGGTTGAAATCGAGTCTTCCATGTCTGTTTTTTTATTTCTTCTTCAACCAATGTACTGTAATTTAACTATTTGACATCTGATCTTGAGCCTTGTCTCACCTCAAGTTGTAAAATTTTCCCGTTGTCAGTTCTTTGGTGGATGCTATATATTTAGCATCTACAACGGGCATAAAGTCCATACAATGGGTGTTGTGCTTATCAAATGACATTTTCAGCGGACTCATTTTCCAAATAGGAACCAATTTTTGGGTAGTGAATACCAATTTTTAGGAAGATCAAATTCTTCGACCATATTTGTGGGGCCAACAATGTGTTATGTACCCACATTTTCCCTTTCCTATTATTGTTATGTTGTTTTCACTTTTGACTCATGTATTGTTATATAAATGGACAAAAGCTTATAACTTAAGAACAATATTAAAATTGTTTTTGCCATTGTTTAGGGGGCAGTTTCTACTGTTATTAGTTGTTTCTATTGTTTACGACAATTTACCGAACTACTTGTATGAGAAGAAAAAAGTGGAAAAAGGTTATCTTTTAATACGTTTTCACCGAGATTTTCGACGTCAAAAAAAACTTATTGTTTGAAAACGAAAAACTAGCTTCCGATGAGGTGTTTATGTAATAATCAATCTAAGCACGTGCAACGCACATGTGCACCACCGGGATTCAATAATAACTTATCAAGTTCAACAATAAAATCCTTTTTTTAGTATATATAAAAGGGTAACTAATTCATCATGGCGAGGGTGAGTAAAACATCAAAATCTGCGAATTTTACCTAACTTAATCTGTATTTTAATGAGCAGACATTCGATCCATCTCCAGACTCATCGAAAGGGGTTGAATTTTTGAAACCGACAGTCTGCACGGATTGGATACGGATGGGGCATCACCCATCATTTGGATATTCGATCCTAAGGAAAATGTTTGCACTGTACATATATATATATATATATATGAGGTTTTTAAATGGTAAGTATATAATATATATAGTTTTCTATTAATTAGGGCTTAGTTTTCTCATTAGAAAAAGTTGTTCTCCACTTTCACCATTCATCGATTTCCTCCCTTATCCTCTTTGGTAGGTCATATATATATAGCTTGTTTTATTAATTAGGACTTAGTTTTCGTGTCATTGAACATTTCAGTTTTGGTTGTTGGAAGTCTTTTAAATTTTTATGTTAGTCTTGTTATGTTGTGATTACCTAATTTACGTAATCTAAGATTTAAGACAAAGTTAAGTTATTCTTGTTAAACATTTACCTAATTTCAATCATTTTTTTTAACAAATCCGTCAATCCACTCATATCCTATCTGCGGGTGTCAAATCCCACGAATAATGGGGTAGACATGCGTAGAAATCTCAAAGCCATCATTTATATGGATTGGACACAGGTGCTACCAAATTTGCATCATCCCATCCGTTGCTAAACTCATATCTTGACCCTTGTTAGATACTTCGGCATGAAATGCGATTTCCATGTTTTTCTTTTTGTTGAAAGATATTCACAAACACAGCCTAACCCATCCCAGTCACAAGCATTTTTAGAAGAACCGAGAGCACTTTTGGGCAGGGGTGAGTATGGATGGTCCAACTCGCCAATCCACCCATAATTTGGCGGGTGGACAACCAACTTGCTCACAGGCGGATCAAACATGGGCTCATTCTTGAATATCCATTAAGTTTTGGATCGGGTGCCGGTACATATCTGGAAATTTATTGAACTCCCGAACCCGCTAGGTTAAGGGTACTTGTAAAATTATGTAATGTATAAAGGTGAATTGGTAATTTATACCAAATAGTATATCTACTTTGTATTATTCATCCATGGTAGCTCTTGTTTTACACGTTGTTAATAGGGAGGCAGACATGATTAAGTTAAACATGTAAGGATATATGTTTAGGGTAGCACAAAGTATGGTACGGTTATTAGCCTAGTCTAGTACCCGTACCTCCCATATGGTCGGCACTCTACATGTGTACATGTACCTCTACATGTGTACATGTACCTGTACATGTACAGTTCTTTACTTGTACATGTTAACTCGGTACGGTGCCGGTTCGGTCCTGGTTCTTACCTGTTGTTGTTTTTAACCAAACAAATCCACAGAGTAAAATAGTCAGTCAATCAATCTATGTTAGAAATTCCAAAACCATAACATGATAAATTCAAAAACCAATCAATCCATAGAGTCAATCAAATCAATTAGTAAACTGAAGAAGAAGAAGATCAATTTTCAAATCAAAACCCTTATAATCCATCACTAATTAAACCTTCACTGACTCAAAATCCCAATTCAACCATCGAAACAGATCACCTCCATAAACCCATTGCAGTCACTGTAAAATCACATTGAACGACTGGGACTCCATAATACAGCTCCATATCAGATACCCTTTCAATCCATTGCTCCATCTCAGAACCTTGTTCACTTCCGGTTACAGTACCACCACCTTCAATTAATTGCAGATCCATATCAAAACCCATCCATTAAACACCAGCTGCTACTCGATCCATATAAAACAATCAAACACCCTTTTTAGGCAAAACCCATTACTGTCATACGTCATCTCTACGAATTACTTCTTTTTCAATACTAAGAATCGGTGGTGTTTTCTTTTGTGAAGTCGAGTGGGAGTATGAGATACGGGGACTGAGAAGAAAGAACTGAAGAAGAATACGAAAGTGAGAGGTAGATAAAATAGGTTGGACGACTAGATTTAATAACCTAGGATAGACGGATACCAACACTAGGTATTCGGTACGGTACAATCGGTTCCAGACGTGTGACCGATACTTGTACCTATAATAGGCTCGGTTCTGGATTTTCGTATTTGTACCTATACCTTATAAACCGGTTCCAGTACGGTATCGGTCCGGTTCTGTCGGTTCCGAGGCGGTTCCACAGGTATGGTTCGGTTCTTATGCAACCCTATATATATATGTATGTAAGGGTGATTTATGATATTTATTATTTTTGCTTTCATCTTTACTTAAATAAAGAATCCTATTATTGGGGCTGTAAACGGATGGGAATTTGGGGGCTTTTTAGGGTCATGAAGTAGTAATTCTTATAACCCCTTAACATACTATTTTATATGATACCTAATTTTCCCTCGATTTAATTGGTGTTAATTATGATTAACCAAATTAATTATTATTAGTGAATGATTAACTAAACTAATCATCCAACTAAATCTTTTGAAAATCAAACTTTTTTTCCCTTTTGATTTATAAGAAGGAGAAGGATGATTTTGATGAACTTCTTTTGAAAACTTTGGAAAAAATTGGTGAAAAACATCCTGAAAATAGTCAGAAAAGCCTTGTAAACCTCCCCTAATCACAATTTTGTTTATTCAAATCCTTCAAAATCAGGATCAAAATATGAGTTTTCAATAATTACGTCTGGGATGTAGTACTCGACATAACAGTGAATACCGTTTACGGTTAGGAACAGAAGGATTCCAAACCGTAAACAACAGTTTACGGTTGGGAAATCAAGAACTCCTGGCCGTAAGCTCTTCCAGGATTACGGAGAAGTTTTCCTAGTATTTTTCCCAGAAGAATCTCATGTTACGGCTTGGAATATCTGGCCGTACTCAACCTGTGATTTTTTTCTTATTATCTGAACAAATTACGGCTAGTTTTTCCTAGCCGTAACTAATAATTCCGGACAGGAAACCCGGACAATTGTACTACCACGGCTGGAAAAACCTAGCCGAAATCAGACCTTTGTTTTATTTTCTGTGATTATCAGAACTACTTACGACGGCTAGGAAATCCTAACCGTGAACAGCTAATTACGGTTGGGAAATAAAATCTTCCCAACTGTATACCTATTTGATGCCTAGGAATTCTATTTTTCTACCCGTAATATCAGATTTACGGTTGGGAAAATAAGAACTCCCAGCCGTAAACAGCTTCAGAAACTGATTTTTTTTTACCCGAATCTAATCGAATCAGATATTTTAGTCATTCACAGGCAAAAATAAATAATGAGTTTCCTTTATTTTTTCTTTTTATGATCATCATTTTCATCATCATGAAATTATGATCATCATCTTCATCGTGATTTATGAATGAGAAGAGAAGGAGGAGAAGATAATAATTTTGGGTGTTTTTTATGATCATCATCATCATGGTGACATCATGATCGTCATCTTCATTATGATTTATAAACAAGAAGAATGAGAAGATAATAGTTTTAGTTTTTTTTTATGATCATCATGATGAAATTATGATCATCATCTTCATCATAATTAACGAATGAGAAGAGAAGGAGAAGAGAAGGAGAAGATAATTGATTTAATGTTTTTTTTTAATGAATAGTTTGATTTTGATTTATTTATGTGTAAGGGTAAATTGGACTTTTTATATGTATTAGGTTCCCCCTATCCATGGTTTGGTTTCAATTATCATTTTAAGCCCCAAAAAGTCACCCCCTACAGCCCCAATAATAGGATCCTAAATGAACCCTGTTTTAGGGCATACTGAAAAATTTCAGGGCATATCAAGTAATGCTAAAATAGGGTCATTAGATAGTAAATCGAAAATCCCCTTAACCAAATATTTTGGTAATGGCAAAAATGCCCTTTTAGTATTAGTGTTAATACTAATGATTAGTGATTAAGTATAGTACTTTGTGTTGATAAATTTGGGGGAAGAAAAAAAAGTTAGGTTTTTTTTTTGAGAAAGAGAAAGGAAATTGAGGAAAAAAATTGTTTTTCGATTCAAGTAATCAAAATGGATGAGGAGGGAGAATCTTCGTCTATAAAAGCTCAGAAATTTCACATCAACTACAACAATGATCTGGAGGTGGTTGATTTTTTAGATTATGAGAATGATTTTACCCAAACTAAAACTCAAACTCACAATGATGATTTCTATGAGCCAAATCTAGAAGATGCATACATTAATGAAGAACCCCAATGCTAACAATACACAAGTATACTTCTAGATTATGTTTAATTTCAATTTTAGCGGTTGAAATCATCAAAAAATTGATTTTTTTCATCAAGTTCGGCGAACCAGAGATAGGTTCGGCTTGAAATTGTTAGCCGAACCTAACTGGTATACTACAGAAGATGAACAGTTCGGCTTACTCGAAATAGAATAGTTATTGGCCGAACTTATATTTTGTAACTTCCGGCTTACGTACTAGTTAAATGTTCGGCTAATACGAAATTTTTATTATAAGCCGAACCTTCTCCTAAGAGTTTTGAAAAAAATTGAAGTTAAAGGTTCGGTTTTTACTCTAAATATTTTATCAGCCGAACCATATATCTTTCCAAGTTCGGCTCATATTCAAAAAATCATATTAGCCGAACATGTTTCTGATTTTACAAAACACACTTAAGTTCATACACATTTAGGGGCCCGACTTTTTATTACGCATGTGTTCTATTGTGCATCCTTTCTTAGGATTAATCAACCAAAAGAAGTAGAATTGACTATAAAAGTGTTAAGAAAGTGAAGTCTACTAGTTGGAGAATACCAAGGTCAAAATTCAACTCGTTAAATCAATGAGATTTTATCTTCATCTTAAAGAGAATGAAAATACGAAAACAACGCAAAAAGAATGAGGCCATTCCAACATCGGACGAAGAAATTATGACCAAAACAAGATCTAGACTTGAGTCTACAGAGGGAGGTTCGGCTGATAACTCATCAACACGAGCCAGCGGAACCTAAGGCCTACAAATCGATATTTTCGAAGTGTTTACATAGATATGTTCGGCTTGAAAGTGATATAATCGGGTTAGCCGAACCTGACAACCACCTGGGGTAAATTTCACTTCTTAGGTTCGGCAGGGAAAGGTTGGGAAGGTATTAGCCGAACCTGACACTGTATTAACCACCTGGGAAGTTCGGCTATCGTTTAGAAATGAATTATCAGCCGAACTGTTCATAAATACTTTCAGAACGAAGAACAATGAACAGTTCGGCTCATAATTCATCTCGCTAATCAGCCGAACTTCGTTCTGTAACCACAAAAAGCTCTAGTTTTTTCTGAATTAATCATATTCTATCAATCAAAAACAATAAAATAAGAGAAGGTTTATAGGAAATACATTTTAATCATCATTTTAGGACTTGGTTCTTCATTTCGTTGAATTTCTGCGTCCGATCCTTCAACTTCTTCGTGTCCTTCAATTGGCGGATTAAAAGAAGATTTAGAATGACTACCTACTGCAGGATTCTTTGTGCGAGTTATTTTTGTAGTTGTGTTTAATCGACGATCAAATTTCCACCAATCGACGATCAAATTTTTTGTCGATGATTTCGCGAGAGGGGATCAAGTAGAGAAGAAGAGAATGTTTAAGTTTAAAACTGATTTTGATTTTTGGTTTTTAAATTAAGGATCAGGGCCATTTAATAATATAGACTGTGTAAGGGTATATAGGTCCTTGCATAACCATTAGAAAACCCTTATAAACATACTCTAGTTAGGAAAATAAATTTGTATGCCTCTAAATTTTTATGTATGCCCTAAAACAGGGTTCTTCTAAATCCACGGCTTCACGGCATCTAACTCATTCATCCGTCCATCCGCCGATGTTAGATTCACGAGTGATTACCAAAAGCCCACACGTAGATGGGCCGGACTTGGGTGACACCGAATCCACGGATTTTACCCGTTGCTCATCCCTGCTTTTGGTAATTGACCACCCTGTTAAATCTCCTGCCAAATTTCTGTTTCTTTCCCCAGGCCTAATACACACAAAACCCTTGAAGAAGAAGAAGAAGAAGAAGAAGAAGAAGAAAACTCCAGGGAGATTGAATTCCAAACCGTCTAATTTCATGAAGTAATTTCAATACCAGGTATAATCTCTCCGCGGCCAATATGCGCTCCAAGGACAGGATTTCCTACTTCTATGACGGTATGTATCATCTCTATCTACACTTATACTTCTTTAGAAACCCTACTTATGGCTACTTTAGGGGTTTATGGTTAAATATTGAATTAGTTGCAGAAAGTAGTAATCAGGCTATGGGTAGTGCTTAAATGTGTAAAAGGTTTACGTTTAAGTTAGGTTTTTAGGAAAATTTTAACAAGAAAGGTGGGTATTTTTTATGCAGGAGATGTGGGCAGTGTTTATTTCGGGCCGAATCATCCAATGAAGCCGCATCGTCTTTGTATGACGCATCATCTTGTTCTGTCTTACGACTTGCACAAGAAAATGGAGATCTATGTTAGTATAATAATCTGAAAACCTGACCATTATTTTTCGTGGTATTATAGGATTTTTAGTTTTGGAATATTTACTGCTATTTTGTGTTTGAAATTGTAGAGGCCTCATAAGGCTTATCCTGTGGAGCTTGCTCAGTTTCACTCGGCAGATTATGTGGAGTTTTTGCATCGGATTACTCCGGACACTCAAGATTTGTACTTGAATGATTTGGCAAAATGTATGGTATTTAAGAATGTTCACCTTTTCTAGTTTTCTCTTTTTGGTTGTTTCGGTCCTTTCCAACTTTTCTAAAGAAGGTAACAAAATAAGCCTACAAGCATATCATGTAAATTCTAGTTCCCTGGGGATTTTCAAGAACAAGCCTTGTTAGCTACTTTGAAGTAGCGTAAGTTTGCCAGTTGGAGTCTTACAAAAAAAATGTTTCTTGATTTTCTGCAGATAATCTTGGAGAAGATTGCCCGGTCTTTGAGAACTTGTTCGAGTTCTGTCAAATTTATGCGGGTGGAACACTAGGTAAGATCGTCCGCCACCTTGTTGGTATTGTCGCATGTTAAATGGAGCTTAAACGTTGTATATTACTGTAATCAGATGCTGCACGCAGACTGAACAATAAGCTGTGTGATATTGCTATAAATTGGGCTGGTGGTCTACACCATGCAAAGAAGTGTTCGGCATCTGGCTTTTGTTACATCAATGACTTAGTCTTGGGGATTCTGGAGCTTCTCAAATATCATGCCCGGGTTCTGTACATTGATATCGATGTGCATCACGGTGATGGAGTGGAGGAGGCTTTCTATTTCACTGATAGGTAGACACAGTTTTTTGATCATTTCTCATTGAGTTGAAATATTATTCAACATTAACATTTTATTTCGGTGATTATGAAGTACGTGTTATTTATGGATATTTAACAGGGTGATGACCGTTAGTTTTCACAAATATGGGGACCTTTTCTTTCCTGGAACAGGTGATGTTAAGGTGAACTTTTGTTCCTCATTTTTCTCAATGATCAGTTACCAAGCATCACGGATTTAGTTTGGCATGGCCACATAATGAGCTCCACAATGTTAAAGCTCCTTGTTTGATAGTCGCATCTTGAGTCTTTTGTCTAACAGTTTGAGCATAGAGTAATTGGATTTATAAAGACAAAAATTATGCAGCTTCAGGTAAATTTGTTATCTGGGTTTTCCAACCAGATATCAAATTTCACATTTGTTTTTAACAGAATGTTATCATGCGCACAATTTTGTTCCCGGACTTAATTACTGAATGCCTTCATATGCTTGAAATCAACCTATCAGAGTATTGCTTTCAGTTTTTTGTTGATACTCTGATACTTATTAGCATTAACATATGTTAATTATTTTAAATTTCAATTTTGGAAAGCAGGAACCATTTCTGTTTTAGTAACTCACTGCTTTAAGTTAATCATTTTCCAGCTCATTCAAATAATACCGAGATTCACCGTGCTTCTTTTTTGTTTTATAGGAAATAGGAGAAAGAGAAGGGAAGTACTATGCGATAAATGTCCCACTAAAAGATGGAATAGATGACTCCAGCTTTAATCGACTTTTCAAGATAGTAAGATGTGATACAAAATACACGATCTCAAGGTTCTTATGTGATAGTAATTTACATTGTGGGTTCAGCAGTGGATTTGCCTTGACAGCCTTTTAATGGTGCAGATTATTGATAAAGTAGTTGAGACATATCAGCCAGGTGCTATTGTCCTCCAGTGTGGGGCAGATTCACTTGCTGGGGATCGCTTGGGCTGCTTCAACCTCTCCATTGATGGTGCTAGTCTAGTAAATTATCTACTTTCAATTCACTCCGACTCAAAAGAGTTTTTTTATTTATTTTTTATTTTTAATTTACCGCTTCAGCTACCCAGTTTTTCTTGATAACTTTTATTGCTCAATAACATTTTTTTCTTTCTAACAGGGCATGCTGAATGTGTAAAATTCGTGAAGAAATTTAACATACCCCTATTGGTACATCTGTCATTCATAAGTTGCTTGTCAATAATTATAATATGTTGGGAAAATGAGAGTGAGCTAAGAATTTGACTTACCTCAGGTTACTGGAGGCGGTGGATATACTAAGGAGAATGTAGCTCGTTGCTGGACTGTTGAAACTGGGGTTCTATTAGATGCAGAGCTCCCTAATGGTATTACAACAACCTCTTTACATCTACTTTCTCTCATCGGATCCATGATGTTTGTACATTAGATGTTATGATAGCAATATAGCATAGTCAGTTCGAAATTTACTTTTCATGATTGTATTTTTTATTTTATTTAGGAAAAGGGAAAATTCCTGTTCACCAATTTCATTAACAGTTGTGAAATGGCTGCACCCAAGATTGTTTTCACATTGCACTCATTGGCCATATCTATTGTCTGGTCTCAGTTGGATTCTGAAACGCGGGTTGCATATGTTGTTTTCTTGCAGAAATTCCAGATAATGATTATATCAAATATTTCGGTCCAGATTATTCATTGAAGATTCCACATGGGCATATAGTATGTGGAGATCCATTACTTTCATCTGTATTTCTCCATTCTTTCTTTTTAAATAACCAGGAAAATTGGGCTTTCATATTTGAAGTTTAGTTATTACAATTAAAATGGGCATTCTAATTTGTAATTTGTAATTTGTTTTTGTTACTGGCACAGGAAAACTTAAATAGCAAATCATATATCAGTACAATCAAAATGCAAGTGATGGAAAGCCTCCGCAGCATCCAACATGCCCCAGGTGTGCAGATGCATGAGGTAAAGTTGCACGACTCTTGGTTTGGCAGTTTGTAATTTGTTTATGACCACCCAAGGTAACGGATTTTGTCTTTTTAGGTGCCACCGGATTTTTACATCCCAGATGTTGATGAAGATGGACAGAATCCTGATGAGCGGGTCGATCGTAAGTGAAGTTTCACAGATCTTGAATTGCATTTTTAAAATAAAATAAAATAATTGGTTTCTTGTGTGTTCTACATCTGTTTATATTTATAACTATTCACATGAGAAGTTAATGCTGCACTTGAGCGCTTGGTCTTTAATTTCTTGGATAATGTTGCAGAACACACTCAAGACAAACAAATCCAACGGGATGACGAGTATTACGAAGGTGATAACGACAATGATAACCCAGATGATGTATGAAGTTTCGCATATTTCCGCTGAACTATTAGAGTAGGTTCTCCAATTTGTAGACAGTAATGTGCTAAAGTTAAACTAGTATACGCAGGTTGATTATAAAGTAAGGTATTCAGTTGTACTTATTTTGTGATTCCAACTCCCCTGTATAAATTCCCAACAATGCCACAAAAATCGGTGCTTGTATCCTCTGCATAATTATTAGCCCTTTTAAGGAATTACAGTTGCATTGTGTTAGCTCTTTTAAGGGAACTTTTCCTCTTCCATTTATATTTTCAGAAGGATGAGCTTACAGTTGCATTGTATTACAGCCCTTTAGGGGAACTTTTCCTCTGTTATATTTTTTTTAACCCTTGAATTGTATTTTCAAACAGATGAGCTTTGTGATCATATATGATACTATGCCAAAAAAACCAAAAAACCAACCATTTGCGAAAATCGAAAAAGGAAAAAAAGTAACGATTGCTAATAGAAATGGGATTATACATGATGGAAAGTGGAAACCAAAATAACATGTAAAATTATGAATATTGGTTATAACATGAATGGGAACCAGTAAAAAGTTCATAATCATCACCTAAATCTTTCCCAGTTTTTGATTTCACAGAATCATCAGAGCTCCCAGTCTTTGATTTCACAGGATTTATGAAAATAGAACATAAGTGATTAGGTCACTAACATGTAATTTTGGGACCTATAGACTGTTCTCGGTAAGAATGCTGTCAAGTAACGATTCACAAGCATCTTCTAGCAAATCTAGGACCTGCAAGAACAGATGGATTGGTATTATAAGAAAATGAATGCCGTAGATAGTAATTCTTTGCATAAAATTGCTAATTTATACACCATTCTTGCTCAGGTTAGCTAATGGGCGACGACCAAGTTTCCCATTGGGCCAACTTTGCCTAAAATTGCTGGTATATGTTGTACACAACTCGTACCCAGCAAGGCAGCACCAGGTTAACTGACAGATGAGTGTTCCCATTGGCCAACTTTGCCTTGCTAAGCCGTGTGTTTAGAAATTTCTAGTATCAACGAGACTGGTATAGTAGCATGGTTTATTTCTTTGTCCAGTCAAATTTAAAACCGACGGAAATCTGAATTTCTGAATCATCTAAGCACTGTAAACTACAATCCAAAGATCAATCAGATATGAATCCAAATTCAAATATTTTACCTTCTCAAAACCTTGTGGTCCACCATAATAAGGATCTGGTACTTCTTTCTCACTATGCTTCTTGCAGTATGAGCACATTAACTTAACCTGCAACACCAACAACATGAATGAATACACATTTCTCTAGTCAGTCAGTGACATTCAAACCAAGCCAACTACAAAAATTTGAATTCAAATACAAAATCTTTGGGAGTTCCAAATATAACCTTCTTATGAGCATCATCAGGAAGAGTCTCTTTAAATTTCCACCTCTCAAGTGCACCCAATATATCATCTAGTATCAAAACATAACCAGAAAAGACAAAAGCTAAAATTAACCACTAATTTATAAAATTCTACTCAGGAATACATAATCTCTAGTATTAATTTACCTTTGTTTTGCATATCCATTGCAAGGATAAGATCAAAATCTCTGAAATCAGATGGTCTAATTGGTCTGGACCTAGAAGTAACCTCAATCCCACGACGTTTAGAAGCAGATCTCATCCGTGGGTCAGCTGGATTACCCTTGAAGGGTTTAATAAGAAGAACGATGTCAAATTCTATAATCAGCAACCTAAACGAATTTAACTAACTTATAATTACATTTACCTCATGATAGCCAATTGTACCAGCAGAATCAATCTTAAATTTTGATTCAATGCCTCTTTTCTGGACCATATCAGTGAAGACTCCTTCAGCTGCTGGACTTCTACAGATATTACCTAAACATACAAAGAGAACTGAAAATGGCTTAAGTTCTGTCGAAGAAGGTGATGATGCCATTGATGCTGTTACAACTGGAGGATCACTGGAGGTAGAAAACGAAAATTTAATTCCTTTGTGATGAAGATCGAGAGAAAAAGAAGGGTACGTGACTTTGGGAGAGATGATAAATGGGGACTTCAGGAAAAGTGGAGTGGGAGAAGGGACCTGATGGTAAAATTGTAAATATGGCGGTGGTGTTATCACTCTGTTAGTACACAATCCCATGGCTGCACTCGGTTCTCTACCTTCCCAGTTTTGGGGGAGACATTTTGGAGGCAATATATCATCTCCAGCCAAGGCACAAGGATAGATAAGATTAGTCGTCCAAACGTTATTCTCCATTCATTTGGGCTGATCGAACCAAAGTTGCCATAGCTAGACCGCTAGTGGTTACCTTCCCCTTGAAGTTCTTAGCTCCCTGGCTGCTGGATGTTACATGCCCCTGGATTATTGAGTTTGTTCTGCGACACTGAGCTTAATATTACGCAATTTTATAACTACATTTACATTATATAAGAACCAATACAAGTTACATAGAGACATTAATAGTACACAAGCGGAATACTTGTAAGAGAGGGTTTTGCTAGAATAGCTCAAACTCGAGATGCTCTCCATTAGTTTTAAACTCAATACATTTGCTATCGTCATTCTGAAAAGCCGCTGCAGCAGCTGCTGCTGCAAGTACAGGATCACAAAATCCTGGCAACTCCGGTGGGACAGCACATCGAATCAATGCCCAGTTCAGTCCGTCGAAGAAAGGGTGCTGTTTTATCTCTGTTGCCCCCTTTTCAGACCCTAACCTGTTCTCTGGATCCTTTACTAACAAACCTCTAATCAAATCCCTTGCCTGGAAACTAACAAGCGGGCATTCAGGGAACTTGAGACTCTCAGACACTACATTGCACAGAGTATCCTCATTTCCAGATCCCTTGAAAGGCGTCTTTCCATATATAAGCTCATACAGGAATATACCAAACGTCCACCAATCAACTGAACTCCCATGACCCTTTCCTTCAATAATCTCGGGAGCTAAATATTCGTGAGTACCAACAAAAGAGTTCGAACGTGCACTTGTTGGTTCTGCCACAAGCTGTGGAAGCGGGGTTACTTGTGCTGCAAGGTCTGACTTTTGTTTTCTGGTTTTTCCATTAAGCCTTGGGGTGAAGCAACCCCCTTGGACCCAGGATGGATGGAGACAGATAGGATCAATGCAGCTAGATTCTGTGCATGGACCTGCAGAATTTTGGGCTGGCTCAACGATTACTGAAGCTGATTGAAGGAGCATCGGGCTGACAGAGCATCTGAGAGATAAGTCGAAATCAGAGAGCATGATGTGACCATCTTCGCGGACAAGAATATTTTCCGGTTTCAGGTCTCTGTATATGACCCCAAGCATGTGTAGGTATTCTAATGCAAGGAGAACTTCCGCAACATAAAACCTGCAGGGAATGATGAGGTTGAATTAGTCCAGAAAACGATAGAAAAAGTTATGAACTGAGATTGGAAATCTTAAACAAAAGTTCAGTTGTGTATGTTCACTTAGTTCTTATCCCCTTCGTCAATGTGGCATCAGAAGGGACAGAACCCAGATAACAGCTACTTGCAACACATGGAATCATGAATGCCTAAGGCCATTGACTGGTTATCATTATCTGTATATGCCAAAGTCTATTGACTGGTTGTCATTATCTTTTAGAAGTACAGTATACTGTATGCCTATGTCCATTGATTGGTTATAACAGTGAATTCGATCAAAAAAGTTTCATGACAATAAAATGGTATAAATAGGGTTTTAAACCATGCCAAAGGTGGAAGCGAGAGATACCATACCTAGCTGCTTGTTCGGAGAAACACCTGGTTGGCTGCTTCTGCCGGAGAACATGAAGATCTCCACCTGGACAGTACTCCATAACTAAACACGAAAACTTCTCCGTAGTAAAATGAGCAAATAATGTAGGAAGAAAAGGATGATCCAGCATTTGCAAAATCTCTCTTTCAGTATGAGCCCTCGGCATTTTCTTCCTAGCAGCTATAAACTCGTTGTCCATAACCTTCAAAGCAAATGGACACTTTGTCCCACTTAACTCTGCAAGATAAACAGTTCCAATGTCTCCACAACCTAGCCGCTTAAGCAACTTGAAATGCCTCAGCCCTAAGCTACCATACCGTGCTTCAACATGGTGGATGGCATCCCATCTCAAATCTTTTGACATATGAGGCCTACTGCCACTAAAACTTGACCCACTTAAACTGCTTTCCTCACTGATGCTAGTGCTACTGCTGTACTCACCAATGCTACTTGAGCTCTGAGAAAACTCCCCCTTTCCTCTGGATCTTGAGTTCTTAGTCATCTTAACACCAGCAGTTCCTACTTTATGGTTACTTGAACTGACAGCTGATTTACTTTCACCACAATTCACATTACTTGAATTGACTTCATCACTTGTACATTTACTACTTGATGCCGGAGAAGCAAATTCCTTTCTTGCATTCTTCTTACCAAAAATGTGGGTCTGACAAACTAATTTACTTGTACTAGGAAGCAGATCCTCATTTTTGGCCTCATTGTGGATACCAGAACTGCTGGATGCAGAAGTTGAATCTTTCTTTACTTTCTTTTTCACCGCTTTACTACTAGGGACATAATTTTCCTCATTAGCTTCACTACATATATTAGAACTGCTGGATCCAGAAACCAAATCTTGTTTAACTCTTTTCTTAGCAATGCTCTTATGTCTAAAAACTGGCTTGATAGTACGTGTTCTGGTGCTAACTGATTTGCCTACTTTACTACCTGAGTATGAGCTGGATGAAGATGAAGCAGGATCTCGCCTGCTTTTTGGCACTAGGTCAAGTCCTGAGGTTTTATTCCCAAATTTAGGAGTGGAAACCTCGTCTACCTCTAGAACTTCCTTGATGGTATTTGAATTTGGTAGACACTGCGTACTTTTGCATTTTCCCTTTTCCACAAGCTTCGGAGTAGATTTCTCACCTCCAATTTCAGGAGGAATCTCATTTGGTGTATGTATTTTGGCGCCTACCTTTGTCGAGGTTGGAGCTACTAATCTGGGAGAAGGGCGGGAGCTTGAGGCTGGTGACTTGGTCCTGGACACTTGCACGGATTTTCCCCCCAACTTTGGAGTTGGTACCTCACGTACAGCTTCTGTTGACTCGTGAAGAATCTCACTCCGTGTAGGTGTTTTGGCCCTACAAGGCATTGTAACATTTGGTAACATGAATCTGGGAGAGCGAGCACTTGTGACCGGAGACTTAGCCCCTGACACTTGCAAGGATTCTGATAACTTTTGCGGGGATTTTGCAGCAGTCTTCTTTTCAGGCAGCATAGAGATCTCTAACAAGCTCCCTTTGCCTTCATCCAAGGGAAGACCTGATTCACTTGCCTCACTAACCACTGCCCTGTATAGCTTCTTGATAGCTCCAGCTTCTGAGATCCTTGGAGAACCAATTGGCATCGCTAATCGCTTCATGGCAGCCTGTTCAGATGCATGAGAAACGCATAACCGTCTAAGTGCCTGCTTCAAAGTCACAGACTCTGAAATTCCAATCCCTGATGGTTGAAGTGAACCTACTCTAATTGGCTTCTTTGAAGCATTTTTGCTTGCCGTTGCCCTATCTGATTGGTGAGGATGACTCAGACCCTTACCAGCAGACCTGAGGTTGATAGCTTCAAAAAGCTGATTAAGATCATCTTCCAGTGCATAATTACGTCCTGTTTTCAGCATTGGAAGCTTTCCGGCTTTCTCATCAATTCTAGATCCAGAAGGCAGCAGGTTAATCCCTTTATACCTTTGACCAAAATCAAGTTCATCCTTCGACTCAACAATTTCACAAGCTCCAGAAAGTGAACCCATCATGTAAATTTTTCAACTTCCCCTCGACTCAACAATATTATACAACAACACAACAAAAGATGGAATGTGAACAAGGAAAGTTGACATTAACCCATTTCTGAGGAAGCCTTTTGGTGATATAAAAGTACACAAGCCAGAAAACACATCATCCTGGGCATATAGCTTTCCCCAAACATGATTTATCACAAATTGAACGGCTTGTATAACTCCATTGTCAAGCTTCAGTATTTCACTTTTATGTCCTGCAATGATCACCAAGTTTCAGAATAAGAACAGATTTTGTAAGAAACTTTCACTACCATCCCAAGAACAAAGCAGACTGCAGTACAATTATACAGCGAACGATGAATTTACTTTGGAGGATTAGGTTTCTTAATAAGAACATTCATTGCTCCTGTAAAGTTATATTATAAGTGAGGGATAAATGTGCTATTATACAGGAGGGATAATGAGGAATAATGCCATAGAAAAGAAATAAACCAGGATAAGGTAAGATATTTTCAGTTAGTTTAATAACAACTGGGGATGGGAGTTAAACGCAACAGAACAGAACTGCAACGGGGCTTATGGTATATTTTTGTGGCACCAGTAAGACAATCTTGAAAACTAAACTCAGTTTATTTTCATTTTATCACTCGAGATCGATCAAATAAAGGCAAACAGAAAAAGAAAAAAAAATACATTTCACCGTCAAAACCCAAAAAAAAAAAAAAAAATTAAAAATTAAAAATAATGATAGGTAGCTATCAGATTCATACTACTACATCTGGAACAAGATGCATTGAACAACAAAACCGCCAAACTTAGAAAGGGAAGGGGAAAAAAAAACTCCTTAGTTTGAAAGATAACTTGGATTTGAAAAACACTGAGATTAAGAAACTAAACTAAAACCTATACTATTAGGGAATAGCTCAACACAACACTATTCACAAAATAGATCGACAAAAAAGTAATAATCAGTAAAACACAAACAAAAAACATTACCTGAATCGCTTACAGACCACCAAAACCTTCACTCCAGATCCAATAATTAGTTCTTCGGGGAAACAATAAACAAGAAATCGAAGTTGAGACAGGGATTATGCTGTGGAGGTTGAAGTAAATCTAGGGTTTATCAAAGAGATCTGGAGGAGAAGAGAAAAAAGATTAGGGCACGAGAAGACGGTGAGAAGTAGACACAAATCACGAGATATTTCTTACTGTTTCCTTTTTCTGATGAGGATGAACGAACGAAATGGCGGATAGAGAGATAGAGAGTGAGCGCTAAAGTACGCAACCTTGAGTATTTTTTATCAAACAATAATACGTTTGATCTTCTGTGTATATGTACCCTTGTTTTGGACCTATTATTACAGCCACTGCCATTTCACAACACTAAAAATCAATAAAGGAAAAAAGATAAATTATTTATTTTAAAAGTGAGTTCTTGAAATTTAATGTTAAGGATTGGCGCCGTTGGGGGATTAGTGGTGTTGATGATAATACTTAGTACTAAATTACTTTATAAACGGATTATTTGGTTGTTAAGCTTAAGCCTCGCAATCATATTGATGAGAATTGCCTTTATGTAACATGGAATCACTCTTTTTGGGATGGAAAAGGAAAAGATTGTAGTTAAGGGTGGTCACTGTTTTGACTATAGGGTGCTACTCTATCTTACAGATATGAATCATATGATGATAGCTAAACCATTCCTAACTACCTCGAGGCTGTTTTATGTTTCTGTTAAGCAAAGTAAAATTATTTAATAATCATATTAAAGCCACCAACCAAGGCTTTTCACCACTCTTTTCTTCAACAACCCAATTGTGCATATTAAAATGTTCTAACAGGATGGAAGATTTCTTTAATTCACTTCGAAAAGGGGGTGTTTGTACTTCGTTTAACACAAATCATGATTAAATTATGTTTATAGTCTATGAACAGAGTGTATTATTGTTCTGGTGCCCTCAATAAAGATATTTAAATGAAAGGTGAACAAGTTTAAACTTAGTATCAATACATTTTTCAAAGAAGATGCAAAATATGTTTGCTGATTATAAGAATCGTATTATAGTTTCTTCAAGTTATAAAATCATGATTATTGTATAAGATTTAATGAATTTGCTGGCGCCAAAAAAAATAAATTAAAAGGAAAATAAGGTAATTATGGATTGTAGCAAAAATAGATAAAAATGATGAAATATTTTATAAATATAAAAGGGATGGAAATCTTTTGGACAAGAGATAATTAATGAGGGCAAGTGTCAGTGTCCATCATCCTGCCATCTTCGGAAAAGATGGTTGGCGATTCATGGTTGTCTTTGCCCTAGAGCTACAAACAAACCTAATTGTCAGCCATCAACAGGTGTTTGGCAAGGATTATTTAGTAATTTTCAGATATATTGGTGTTTGGTTGATGCCGATGTCTATGCTACTAAACCCTACCATAGGATGCTGTCCTAATAATCGCATGTTGCACAATTTTCTATAGTTTTATTAAAACCAATATATGTTGTTTCGGACTTTTATATCCATACATTCCATACTCACCGGGAAGTAACTGCCGGGAACACTACAGTAGCTTGGAGAAGTTCTCTGAAGCATGTGAACTACCTAATTATGAGGTGTACGACGTTTTTGTTTTCTTTTGTTTTCCTTATAGTTTTCCTCTGTGTTTACAAATATCCAACAACATCAAAAAAAAAAAAACACATTAAGAAAGATGTGAAAAATCATTTTATAGCAAAACAAGCAGAAGAAAAAAAAAATTTGTCCGACAATAAATAGCAACACAATGGATTTGAAGGTTCACAAATCAAAAGACCGCACTGTGGAGAAAGATTATTCAGCAAAAAACGAAAGCAAAATTGGAAATGGTTATGCATATTGATGATAACTCGCCTCAAGAAAGGAGTCTATGAAAAAATGTGGTCAAGGTGGTGCCGGAAGCTAATAATCTAATAATTTTCAAGATTCGAAATGGGAAAGGTGTAAGGTTATGGCTGGACAGGTGGTTGGTAGAAGGGTGTTTAAAGGATATGTTTCCAGTAATTTACAAAGCTTGTTCTAGGAAACAAGTTACTCTTGCAGAAATGATAAGAGAGGGTAGATGGCGTGGAGATTTTAGGCATAGACTTAATGATAATGAGTGGATGGAGTGGGATTTGTTGAGACGGGATCCTGGAGATGTTCCAAACCAGGTGGAGGGCGAAGATGAAGTCGAGTTTCCAAACAATTTAGTGTCAGGACGTGTTATGACTCTCTGACAAGCAATGCACCGGACTGTTCCTTCTCGAAATTTTTATGGAAAAACATGTTCCACCAAAAGTTAGCTTCCTGCTGTGGACAATATTCCACAACTCTACCTACGCGAAGTATGCTACGACATAGAGGGATTGAGCTACAGAGCATACTATGCCCATTCTGCAATGCAATCCCGGAGACTGCAGTTCACATGTTAATACACTGTGAGTATTCTTTCCAGTTATGGGATTATTTCATTAAATCCCTGCACATTTCATGGCTTGTGTCCCGGGTCCGTTTTGCAACTTTTGGAAGCTTGGAATTGGAATGTTCTAAATGGTAGATGCAAGAAAATATGGAACATCCTTCATTATGCAATCATATGGAATGTTTGGAAAGAAGGGAATAATAGCGTTTTTGGTGGAAGACCTAAAGATGTGGCCGAAATCATTATCCTAATTAAGCAAACTTTGGTGTTTTGGAGTTGCGATGCTGACACTTTTAGATTCTTGGATAGTAGCCAAATCTTGCACAATTGGGAGCTATCTGTTCATATGTAATCTGATAGTGTAAGGGGATGCTATTTGGTTTTGTATTCTCTGTTCTTGTATGGTTCGGACTTTTCTTCTCTTTAATATAAAATTTTCTTATTCGAAATAAAATAAAATAGCAATGCTTATACATGTGCCATTTGCGATCCTTAGTAACTGGGTAAATCATCAAGACTATTATGGAAAATTTTACATTTTCATTTTCATTTTTTTTTTTTGAAGCATGGCTCCCTCCGTTCAAGTTATACATGCAGAGAAGAGAATTTTGCTTTTCCAACTAGATAAGCGGAATTCATATTCTTAGGTTTAGTTTTGACATGTATGCCCTTATTAATGTTGCATGGATATCACCACAATCAACTTGATGTTTCTAGTATTGGGAATATAACAAGGGGTAAAACAAGAAACGAGATGAATTTTTATGAAACCCATTTTTTTTAATCTAAGTTTTCCGCCTATATAACTTGGACGGAGAGAGTATTAGACAACTGAGGGGACATTACATGAGGGATTGTGATACCCCAAAATTTTACATTTTCATGGGGGTCTCATTTATCCAGTTTTGATTATATTATCAATTTCTTTATCTTTTTTATAAGAATCAAAATTCAATTCATTTAACTCGAATAGTGACTACATGACCGCTTATAAGAATATCAAATGAAACAATATACAAGATAATCAAAACCCAAATACAAATGACAGTATGCGAAGAGAAAGAATCATGAACCGCAAAGCTATCCCATTTTTGCAAAGCAATATTGAGATATGATGGTGTAATCCGGAATCAACTACAACCGTTTAAACTGATTGTCTTGTTCTTTACTAAGAAGTGCTAAAAAATGGAGTATTTGCCAATAATCTGGTAAACGAACCCGGATGCTGCAAATCTCGCACGTTGAATAAGATTTTAAAGCGATGCCGAGCAGAATCGTCGATGTCCTTGATGATTCGAGAATAGCAAGTCACGCATCACCATAAAAAATTGACAGAATCGTTATTAAAGTGCGAAAATAAAATCATCCTAATGACAAAAAAACACGCTCAGATAGCAAAAAAAAAAAAACGGCGTAGATAAGAAGACAACATAAATAAAACCTCGAACTAAAAAACAAATAACTAGTACTCATAAAAACTAAAAATGTGTCCAATGGACTAGATCTGAGAAAGTTGATGGAGGCTGGCGTTTTGTTTTCTTTAGAGGAAGACGTGAGATAAAAATGGACTGCCTTATCATGAATAAGTCTATTATTTTTTTTAATAAACTTTTATATCTAGCATCATCAGTTACATGCATGGTTCGATTAGGTTTTGTTTTTCTGCGAAACTCAAGAACCGAACCAATAAAGTTTATACAAAAGCAAAACCTAATCTAACCGCTGCTGGTTTATAACTCTAAAACTAATATCTTCATGTCATTTTTTTTAAATTTTTTTTGGGGTCTAAACTAGGTATTACCTGGCATACGGTTTGGGTGTTTAGTTTTTCCATTTTCATGGTTATACGGGGTCTACGACCCCGACATGGTTAGATTAGATTTGATTGAGCTATGAGGTTTATATTATTTATTTTTCACTTTTAGGTTATTTTTATATGATTCTGAAGTTGATTTCTTCCACTTTTAGGGTTACCCATGATCGTAATGTTTAGTTTCTACCAAAGTAATCAGTTTCGGGTCTAGACTTCTCTCGGTAATCTCCGAGACACCTTGACAAAGATTTCACGATGAGAAACTTGGAATAATCTCGGTAGGCAGATAATAGATGCTCAATACTTCAAAGATGATAACTAGTTCAATCACATTACAATTCTCTCAAATGTGCACAATACGCAAAAATTTCATTGTTTACAACTAGTATTCAGTGAACACCAAAACAATCAACCAAGAACATTCACAACTGATCTGGATAAGGAATAACATAGGAACCTTTGATTTGATATTAGTTTAAAGGAAGAACAAGAAAGATACGAGAATCTTTTCAAACAAAATGAGATGAATAAGGGAAAAAAATAGTTTCGTTATAAGGAAGTTAGATCGTAAAATCCATTAATCAAGTTGTTAGAGCATTGCTTGGTTGAACCCACTAGAATTGGAATGTCAAGTCAGTTATCAAATTTAGATGCTAAAGCACATTCTTGATTTGGTTTACTAAAGTCAGTTTCAGACTAGATTAAAAGTAGTAGAGTATGGAATCAAAGTTATCCTTGAAGACAGGAGATTGAAGACTAAATGAAGATATCTATGGAGAACTTCATTAAAGGTAAGTAACGAATACTTGATTCTTTTTTTTCCTACCTCTTTATCTATCGAAATAAAGTGCTCTCTCTTTGGAACAATTCCATGACGGTTGAACATATATATGTATACACTCGAGGATATTTGAGCTTAAGACTTTAGTGAGAAGGACCTTTGACCCTGGAAAGATCTACATATTATTGTGAATGAAAATACAAACGAGCCAAAAATCACTCAAGTCCGAGTTTTAACAAAGAAGTTATGAGTGATTTACTAAAGCAAAAATGTGTGGCTAAAGGCAGATCGTGAATAGGGAAAGTACACGAACTGTTTGCAACAGTTCGTGAACTAAAGAACAAAAACGTGACCTTACACATATTTTGGTCAAGTTTTTTATGTTTCCTTTCCTAGAAAAAGTGGTTAAGCAACTTAACATTGGTCATTCAACTGAGCCTTGACAGAATGAGGTTTCCTGTAGCTGCACAAACTATCCCTTGGAAGAATTGTGTTTGTGCTACGTTAGGTTATTTTCCACATCATTGTTCTTCACGAACAAGAGCGAGACGTCAAAAACTTTACTTGGGGATCGTAAGTCATAGGTTGGAGATAATTTTCTTAGATAGTTACACGACCTATACCTAGGTGATTATTATATTTTATAGATCAAGGTATCACTAGAATATTTCTAGTTGATCCTGTGAGGTAAAATCAATTAGGTAACATAACATGTAAACCCTGATTCTTGAGTAATTTCTTCTAAAGAGAACGATTGTTTTGCAAGAGCAATTCCTAAACAGGATCGGTGTTCTGTTAGGAGTTTTACGAGTGCACGACTATAGCTGAAGAATGTATTACACCTATTTTGAAATTTGGCAATAAAAAATTGTTGTAACAACTTAAATAAGTGTGTGTTCAATATGAACTAGGTCCCGAGGGTTTTCTGCAAGATTGTAGTTTCCTCGTGAACAAAAAATTCTGGTGTCTGTGTTATTTATTCGCACTGTATTATTTTATCTTTATAACTGAAATATCGCAGGTTGTACGTTGTTAAACCCAGATGGTGTTAATTCAACTATAAGGAACCTACAAGACTCATTCTTGTTGAATTCGTGTACTGAAATATAGATTACAAGACTTGTTCTTGTTGGAATTTGGTTTGCGTAGAGTTTTGGTATATACTAGGTTTACCTTGCTAAAATAATCTTGCGTATAGTTTCATAAATTGTACAAAGATTGTCCATATAGGTTCCCGAATAAAAAGTTTGTACTGTACTAGTTACCCTTTTATTCGCCAGCTGCTCCCAATCCTATTCTGTTTGGGACTAAAACTCCCAAAATAACAGTGCCTCCAAAGTATAGTCTAACACAGATATGAGAGTTATTGATCCTAGACTGTAGGAAAAGGCTCAAAAAGTTCTGAAATGGGCATATATGATGATGGATACTGAAAAAGAACAAATACAGATAAAAGAAATGAAGAAAGCTACAACTAATGAGAAGAATGGTAAGTCTAGTGGTCCACAGATGCCACAAAAAACACCATTCTAAATGAAGATTGTCTTTTCATGAGTGATGGACTTATCAATTAGGGATAGGTCTCCAATGCTGAAATATTATGAAGTTTTCAATTACGAGCCACTTATGAAGTTAAGGGTGAAGTTTGTTAGACGATTGCAACTGAAGGAATATATTTCCATGAGTATGTATACTGATTTTTCAGTGATCTTTCATGATAATCCAACCTTCCTAATTTTATTTTGGGGGCTGTGTTTTTGATATTTTTTTTTTTTTTTTTTTTGCAACGACCTGAACCCTAGATATATGAATTTGAACTTGTGTTAACCAAGTTCATTTTACGTACCACCAGGATTTGATGGAACTAATTACTTATAGTGGAAAATAACTATGTGTTTCTTATTATAAACTCGTGATTTCAATATATGGATCAAAGTTGTCAAAGGTTATACTCGTCCAACAGTTACTGTAAACGTGTAACCTTTACCAAAAATATTGGTGAATATGACGCAATTAAAATAAGTGTTGCAAGGCTTAATTCTGATGGATTGAATGCTATTATTCATTCCATAAGCTAAGATCTCCAACATCATGTGATTACTAAGGGTGCACAGGAACCGAGGCGAAAAACCGAACCGTACGGGAACCGGTGGAACCGTACCTAATTTTGTACCGAACCGAGGAACGGGGTACAGGTACCGGTCCAAAAAATAGGAACCGAGGCGTATAGGTACTCGGCCCTAAGCATATCCCGTACCGGCCCGTACCGATTGTACCGATCAATATTGAACGTTAGATTTAGAATCTTAGATATAATCTGACGGTGGTAGATTTGTAGTATATATAGAAATTAGGTTAGGGTTTAGAATCAGAATCAAATCAAAAAAAAATTTCCTTCTTCAGTTCTTCTTCTTCTTCGACGCTCTCCTCCTCCTCCTCCATCACTGTGTTCATAAGAACACGCCACCACCACAACATGTAACTAATTTCTTTGATTTTCATTTTGATTATGATTATGATTGTGGTGTTGTGTTTCTATATTTTTTTTGATTTTGATTTTGATAATTTTCTTCCTTTTGTGTGTTCAGTTAAATTTAGACTGAGGAGTGATCGATCTATCTGTTGGGTACCTGAAATCTCGAACTATCTGGATCCTTTTTGCAAAACCAGCAAACCAGAAGAAGAATAAAATTTGTCTAGTAAGTTTTCTTGTTTTTTTCTCTCCAATTTTACTGAAACCTTAATCCTTATAGTGTTTATTGTTTAATCGTTTGATTTGGACTACTGGGTTAATTGAATTTTTTTAATTTGAGCTTGATTTTGTAACATGCAATCCAAAAAAGTTGGAAAATGAATGAAAAATCTTACCAGATTCTGGGACTTTTTATTAGTTTGTTATTGATTTTGAGAATATTGAAATTGATTGTTGTGCTTCTAATTGATCTGTAACTTTTGTGATTTCAGTAATTAAGATTTTTCTTGTTTTTTTCCATCATGATTCATGAAGGCTTGTAATCAGTTCAAGCCACTTTTTATTAGTTTGGCATGTTATATTATCCAACTATGCACACATTACCATTAATGCATATAATTAGAGTTTGCTGTTTGCCTATGTTATGTTACTTAGTCCTTTCATGTTGTTGTTGTTATTGTGGCTTGTGAATTGAAATCATGTTTGTGTATATATAGTTTGTCAGTGATCAATCATGGATGCATCAAGTCCAGCTAGGGTTCAGAACATTATATGGCGCCATTTCACTAGGAGAAATGTTGCAGAAGCCACTTGTAATTACTGTGGAAAGACATTTAGGGCTCACATCTGCAAAAATGGAACATCTGCATTGTGGAAGCACTTAAAGAGATGCACCAATGTTCCTAATTCTAATAGAGCTCACATAATGCTTAGAACTTAGGCTTAGTGGTTTATGTGTAATGTGTACTGCAGTGTAATGTGTATTGCAACTTTACTATTTAGTATTTACTTTGAACTTTGATGTTTTATGTCTTTAATCTTTATGAACAATTTGTAGTATTTAACTTTATAAATTATATGTATGAAATTCACTTTGATTAGTGGCTTAGTGCATTGTGTTTGTGTTTGTGTTTATGTAGTATGTACAGTGTACTTATGTTTATGTATATTTGTGATTTCTCAGTGATCAATCATAGATGCATCAAGTCAAGCTTATACAACAGCTACTCCTACACCTACTTCAGCTGCTACACCTACACCTGCTACAGATACAGTTGTTGGATCCTCTATCCAACCAACAGATGGAGCAGCAAAGCCAGAGACAATAGCAACAGATGTTGAAGCTACTTCTATTCAAATGGGTAGTAAGACAACATCTGATATTTGGAAACATTTCACTAGGAAAAATGTTCAAGAAGCTGATTGTAACTACAGACAATAAAGGCTCATACTGGAAGGAATGGTACAAGTGGAATGTGGAAGCACTTTAACAGATGCAAGAAGAATCCTAACAAGCCAAAGGTAAAAGGACAACAAACTCTGACAGTAAAACCTTCAAAACTAGGTGAGCATGATGGTCAGTTAATCTCTACTATTTTCAGTCAAGAAAAATGTAAAAGGGCAGTTGTTGAGTTTATTATAATTGATGAGATGTCCTTTAGAGCAGTTGAGGGTAAAGGCTTTAGGAGACTGATGCATGTCTTAGAGCCTAGATTTGATGTACCAAGTAGAATGACTGTTTACAGATCTTTATTAGAAATGTATGTAGAAGAGAAAGATAAGTTGAGAAATTACTTCAAGTCAAGCAAGCAGAGGGTTAGTTTAACAACAGACACATGGACTTCACCAAATAATTTCAACTATATTTGTGTAACTGTTCATTTTATTGATCAACATTGGAAGTTAGAAAAGAGAATTCTTATGTTTTCTGAAGTTAGTGGTCACAAAGGAATTGATATTGGTGAGATGTTGGAGAAGTGCTTGTCAGATTGGGGGCTTAAAGATGTTTTTTCTGTCACTTTGGATAATGCTAGTGCCAACAAGGTTGCAATGGATTATCTGACCACTAGTATTGTTTCAATGACAAGGGCAGAAGAGAGAGCTAAGTACTTGCATGTAAGTATATGATTTATTTATTTTTACTTTCTAGTTAGAATTGTGTTTGTTAGTTATTACTTTGAATAAAAATCTAATACTTGTATCAATCTACATCTTTTCAGGTAAGGTGTGCAGCTCATGTGCTTTCACTTGTTGTAAAAGATGCTGTAAGGGTCTACAACAAATCAATTGCAAGAATCAGGTCAGTTGTCAAGTATATAAAGGGTTCTCCAGCTAGGTTGGCTAAGCTTAGGCAATGTGCAAATTTAGTTGGAATAGAGTCTAAGATAGCATTGATATTAGATGTTAAGACTAGATGGAACAGCACATTCTTGATGCTAGAGGCTGCACAAGTGTATGAAAGAGCTTTCATTAGGTTAGAAAGGTATGATAGGGAATATCAAAAGTTGTTTTATTTCCCTAAAGATAGTGAGAAAGATTTACCTAATGCTAATGATTTTGATATTGATGTTAATGTTGGTGAAGAAGAAGAAGTTTTTAGTGAAGAAGAAGAAGAAGAACTTGATGTGAAAGGCAAGAAGAAGGCACAAAAGAAGAAGAAGAAGGCAATAGTGAAGAAACCTGCTCCATGTCAAGAGGACTGGATCTTTGCCAGAGGCCTTGTGAAATGTTTGAAGGTATTCTTTGATGCCACTGTTGCATTTTCAGCCTCAACTAAGGTAACAACACATACATTCTTATGGCAATTAGTTCTCATTTATGAACAACTAGTTGAGTTTAGAGATAATGTAGATGAAGATCCTTTTATTGCAACTATGACTGCCAAAATGTTTAAGAAGTATTACAAATATTGGGGTGATTATGCAAAGATGAACTCTATAACTTTTTTTGCCATGTTGTTGGATCCTAGAGAGAAAGAAAAAGGATTAGAATTTGCTCTTGAGTGTTTATATGGGAAGAAGTCTTCAAAGGTTGAACTTGTTATGAGGAGTGTATTATTGGATTTTAAGATTCTATTTGAAGAATATAAGGATGTGTATTCAGTTCATGGGGAGGAGTCAAGTACTTCTATGCAGGGACAAGCCAAATCTGTGTTAAGTAAACCAGGGGCAGGGCCAAGTCGTATGAAAGAGTTGATGTCAAGGAGTAAGAGGCATAAGAGCAACCCAAATGATGATGTGGGCAAAACAGAGTTAGATAGATATTTCATAGACAAGTTTGAAGAAGGTGAAGGAGAAGATGGTGATGATGAGGAGTTTGACTTATTGGGTTGGTGGAAGACCAACAGTAACAAGTATAAGATACTTGCACATATAGCTAAGGACATACTAGCCATTCCTGTGTCTTCTGTTGCCTATGAATCTGCTTTTAGCACAGGAAAGCGAGTGTTAAGTCCTTGTAGAAGCTCTTTATCTACAAGGACAGTTGAGGCATTGCTTTGCACACAAAGTTGGCTAAGGAACCCAATACAACTTGATCTTCTATGTGACTACATACCAGATGACAATATTGAAGTTGAAGAAGGTAACATATTTTATTCATTCCAATCTTTTTCCCTTGTTACATTTTTTAGTAATAGTTACTAACTGGCTAACTAACTGCTATTACTTTTTTTTTGCAGAGTTACTGGGTCCTATCAACAATAATGCCACCACCAGTGCTGCCATGGAATAGATCTCTTTACATTCTTTCCAGTCTACTGCCACAACCACTTCACCAGTACCACCACTGCTACCACTTCAATTCTTCTTTTCTTCAATGTAGTGTGTACTGCAGCTATTAGTTGGTAAGACAGAAACACTTAAGAGTTAAGAGTTAAGACTATTGTTTGTTTGTGTGTTTATGTGCTTCTGCTGCCTGTAGTGTACTGCAGCTTTGCTACTTGTTACTTTTTCAGGTTTTCATGACTTTGGTCTTTGGCACTTTGCTTTGCTAGTATTATTGCTACTTGTTACTTACTGTGCTTTGAGATATTGCTTAATATATTGTTGCTCAGTAAAACAGGTACTTAAGCTGCTTAATATGAACTGTATCCAGTCATTCAGTAAAACATGAACTGAAAATCTGCCTGGAATTCTGACAGAAAGTACCGACCGGTACCGGAACCGTCCCTGGTACCATACTTGTCCCGAATCGTACCGGAACCGAGGAACGGGGTACAGGTACCGGTCCAAAAAATAGGAACCGAGGTTAGGGAGGTACAGGTACTCGGCCTCTGCAAGAACCGAGCCGAACCGTACCGTGTGCACCCTTAGTGATTACATGTGAAACTTCGAAAGAAGCTTGGGATATCTTGGAGACTGTATTATAAGGGAATACCACAGAGAAATAAGCAAGGCTTCAAAACCTATAATCTGTATGGAAAACCCTTTGTATGTCTGATGATTATACCGTTGATGAATTTAACCAAAAACTCTCTCAGATAGTTAATTCCTTACGTTGGGAACAAATTATTTCAAAAAAAGATATCGTGGCCAATATTCTCAAGTATCTACAATCAAGATTCGATTCTAAAAAGAATGCCATCACAGAAGCAAGTTGGTCTAGTTGTCTAGTTGGTGAATTGAAGATCTTTGATAATGAACACCAGTCCGAAAAAGAGATAAGTATTCCAGTTAAAGCGGTAAACAATACTAGTTCCTCTTAGGATAAATCTAGTATGCCAGAAACCAAGGATGATACTCCACGATAATTTATAAAAATCTTGAGGTACAAGAAAAAGAGTTTTTATAAACATACACAATTGTCTTGGTTTCGGGCATTTATCATATGTCTACCCTAGCAGAGACTACAGACAACCAGCATGCACTACCATTTACAACTCTTGATGATATGCCTGATGATTATTATATAGAGTATAAGACAGACAAGGTTGCATATGCTGCTGGGAAATATTTTCAGGATACAGATTCCGACTTTGACGAAGAAATATTCATTAATGAAGATCCAATCGCTAATGAAATCCTTAAGGAATATAATCAGAAACTAATTGAAACTGAAAAGTCATATTCAGTAAGAGAATTAAATATGACATAATTTGTAATGAGAATAAGGACTCGCAAAAGCAATTTGATTCTGTTGGTGCAAGCGATTGCTTTAAAATAAGAAGAAAAAACAAGATCTCAAAGAAAAAATCTCAGAAGGTCGTGATTGAGAGAAGATACTCCAGGAAAAACTATATAATTTGGAGAACATCGAGATGAACTTATTATTGGAGTCAGAACAAGAAAATCTCAAACTTCAATTTGAATCATCTAAGAGTGATCTAGTTAATGCGCTTGAAAAGATCAAAAGGTTGGAAGAAGAAAATTTGAGCTTAAAAGAAAGCTTGATTCTCACTAATAGCTCAAATAAATTAATCTCGATATTGGGAGCATGTAGAAATCGCAGTGATACACGAGGATTAGGCTATGAAGCAATATAACTCTTAATACTTGCAAAGAGGTAAAAAAAATCAAGGCTAAAGATTATTCTCAACCAAATTCTCCCACTGACGACAAAAGTGTAGTACATGTATCACTAGATAATAACAGTGTAGATATCGCAAAATTAAAAAGGATAAAATATGGATTTACTCTAAAAATGAACTTATACGTATGATAGGGGAGTGAATGTACGGGGACAAAGAGACAATGGAAATAAATGACGTCGTAGCAATAAGCATGGTCGCACAACCAAGGTTCATCGTGCGACTCGAAGAAAAAGAGTGGGAAAGAGAGAGTGGTCTCACAACCAAGGAACTGGTCATGCGGCAGTGAGAAGAAGTGGGACATAATGGTGGTCTCATGACCATCCTTTGTCATGCGAAGAGACAGTGGAAAGAAGACAGAGACATGATAGAAGAAAGAGGGTAGGGAGAAAGGAGTGGTCGCATGACCAAGAATTGGTCATGCGACAAGAAAGTGAGAAGATAGAAGAAAGAAAGAGGGAAAGGGGAGTAATATAAGTAAATAAAAATAAGAAAGAGAGTAAGGAGGAAGGAACGGTCGCATGACCAAGAGTTGGTCATGCGACAAGACAGTGAAAAGATGGAAAAAAGATAGCGGCAAAAGAGAATAGTGGGAGTAGTAGTAAATGGAAAGAGGAGAATAATCTACATGATGGAATGATGATTATGCAGAGAAAATAGTTGGTGATAGAAAAACAGGTGCGGATGTCCAGATAAGGAGGGTTGCTTTATATGGTCAACGGTCAAGTTGGACATAATTACCGTGTAACGGAGAATACACGTCAGTGGCGGTGGGCCCCAGATAAGGCTGCCCAGTATCCATTAAGCAAGTGCCGGAAACGGAAGATATCATCTAGGACACGTGTAGGGGCTCGACGTACAGAAGTGACGAAAAAGCCAGGATCTTCCACGTATACGACGTGAGAGAGTTTAAGGGAATTTAAGGATGTTATAAATGCCCCTTTTGAGAGATTGAGACTTTAAGCCTTTTTGTGTAATTTTAGCAGTGTACTACTTTCTGGATCAGAGTTATTCTTTTTCCTTTTTTGTATTACATGGGGGTTGACCCTCTTGAATTAATACCATTTTACAGACAAAAAGAGAAAATTCTATCTAACTCCAAAGCAAGCACATACACATCCAGGTAACAGTATGCATCACTTTTCTCGTTCAACTAATTATTATTTTTGTGGAAAACAAGGTCACTCGCAAAGAGGATGCAGATTTCTTAAAAGAGATGAAACAAGATCTATCTGTTCATAATAAGATAAGATCTTATGCTCATAACTGAAGAAGAACTGATCAGCATAATATTATTCTTTTAGTATTCCCCAAGGAAGTTTCGGAACAACGTTGGAGAGAGAAGAAAACTGTTGCTCCTAAAACCATACATAAATGGGTACCAAAGAATATCAATAAAGTAATAAGTGTCAATAAGAAGGATCTCCCAAAAAGAACACGACAAGGGTCAACATTTTATTGAAGTATGAAAAAGTCGTTCAAAGTTTCAAGGAAACTTTAAAATACCTAGAGTTCTTAAGTGACTTTGTTTCAACTACCTGTGATGATCTAAATAATGTTCACCCCAACACTACTTGATTGTGTTGAAAGTTCATCCTCACCAATAAAGGCCCTAGTACGAGAAATGGAGAGCAAGGCACACATATTATGTTGGGTAAGATGTTGAATATCTAGTAAAGCCATAGGATTCATGATTGGATATTTCTAAAAGGTATGTCTATAAACCTGGTCAAGTTTTATGATTCTACTATGTACTTGATGTCATGATCTATTACTAACAAAAACATTTTGTTTTTGCGCTCTTATGTTTCGCGGAGTGATTTGGATGAAACCCGAGTATTATCATGATTAATTTTTTAAACCTATACTTGAGGTTAAATACCCAATGTTATCGGAGACAATAATTTAAATCTCTCATACATGGTGAACTATTGGTCCATATAGATGAATTCATACCAAGAGGTTATGTGACTTGCATGCAAAATGGTTATGACTGTAACTGTCCAAAGTGGTTGTCATAATTTTCTTCTATGCACCTATAAATTGGAAAGAGTCAGTATATTTATATCCGACTCAAGGTGTTACCACGTCGCTAACAGTGAGTTCAAATTGTAATGACTCCTTATGGGTATCAACACTTCTTATGCTCTTATGTAGAGTGCTACCTGCATATCTGACTCCTACATAACAAACTAATAAGGTTATGCTCTTGGATAATCTATCAATCATAATGTTGATATTTAATCTTAGGTTACGATTTCTTGGTAGAATTCTCAAGACATGATAATCATAAAGATTATGGGTACATCATTCACCATTAGTTAATAGATAATGGATCAAAGGCGAAATATTTATAATAGACAAACCAATGCGGCTAATTATCCATATACCTTGAGTTCGATTCATGTTTACCTAACTTGGTTTGTGTTTAAGTTCTTAAATATATAAGTTATAAGAAACAAACAAAGTCTATGACTTCTGGGTTTTTGGTAAATATTGTAAAGAAGAAATATCAAGTTCAAGTTTGTTTTGTATAAACTCTTTAAATATGATTCGAGCAATGGAAGTTCATAGATCTTCAACAATCTTAGTCAAGAACAATTTATTGTTCACAAACTATTTTTATCTGAAAATAATATTTGGAAAATTAACTAATCAAACGGTACATGAATTGTTTATGGGTACGCATACCTAGTAGGTATACTTACGGCTAGCTATTGGTAAGGCTTCTGAACTTATATATGAGAGACTAAAACGTACACGAATTGCTTGGGGAACGCATAGATCTAACTACACAAATCACTAAGAGTACGTATAATCAGTATGCATACCTTATGGACCTGACCTCATGAACTGCCAAGGATAGGCATACCTAGTATGCAGATCTTGTTGATCTAACTTCGCGAACTTCCAAGAATACAAATACCCTGTATCTGTATGCATACCTTGTTGAATTGACTTCGGAACTTCTAAGGGTACGCATACCCAATATGTATACCTGGTCGATCTCACCTAGTTCCGAAACTTAAATGTAAAGGAAAGAGTACACGAACTGTCTTGTTCTGACAAAGGCTAAAATTCTTTTTCTTTAATTGCGAGTTGTGTGTTTAAAGTAGAGTATAATTTATGGAATGCGGATTTATACCATTTTTTTAATTGTTGGAGAATAGTTGTTATCGTCTCAGTCATAGCCGATCAGTTCAACCATATGTGGTAAACTCTTTTCCCGGTATGAGAAAATGACTTTGCCTATCCGCATAAACCATCAAATGAGTTAATTTATTAGTCTCCACTCAACTTGGTATAAGGGAATAACATTTTGCAAAAAGGTAGTTAAAGAATAAATAAGTTTGTGATTCCAAGTAATTTTGTTGTTTATCCATCTGCAAACTTTGTAATATATTCTCTTCCAATGCCAACTCTCTATAGTTTTTTTTTCTTTTTCTTTTTTTTGGCTGTCTCAAAAATTCTCACTGATAGTTTTGTTCTCAAATATTAGAAGGAACAATCACTGTGCTATGAACTATGATTCTACTTCCTCTCTAGATCGTTACACCGTGTATGCAACACCAGCTTGGATTATGCACAGCGTGACAGACAAGGTTCCAGGGCAGTCGACAACTTATTCGAATATTTGTGGACCTCATACTAAGAAGTAGTGCTGTATCCTGACTAATTTGGTATCAAATAGCTAAAAGTTAATGCACTCTTATTGCTTACAAAATTCAAAAATCTGTTTGGTACTGATGGTTTCACAATGTACCATCAATAGGTATTGAAACTTGAAAATGAAACATCAACTAAAATTAGGTTATCCCGATCGGGACACGTTAAGAAGTGTACAATGTATGACGAAAATAAAGTAAAAATTAAATACTTGTTGTACATATAGTGTATTAGTAGAAGAGTAAAGATCGGAATGGTCCCAACATAATACGCATCAGAGAAACTTAAAGAAAAGGAAGACGACCAGTGATGGTTTATATGGACCGCGCATTTCAGATTTTTGAATCATCTGTTAAGGTAATCAGTCGTTTGTCAATCGGTTCTCATCCAGAAATGATTTATGATAAAGGTTAAAGATAATTATCTACAGTAACTTAATAGTACCAGGTACTGATTCGTTTTCGGGGACCATTATGTGCACCAGCCACCAGCCGAGTTCGGCAAGATTATGACAAATAAACTAATCAAAACTATTGGAATCGGATTACCGTTAACAATGCACTTTAATTGACTATTATACTAGATGCTGTCACAGTGGGATGGCCGACCGAAAAAATTGACGCAAAACTAAATTTGTACTCACAATTTAGTTCCGCCATAATGGCACGAAGTCGGATTTGTAAATTTGTAAAGCGAAATTGTAAAGCAAAGAGATGTATCACTTTTCCTGAAACAGAGTGAAAATATTTTTTTTTCTGAAACGGGGTGAAAATATCATTTTTCCTGAAATGGATTGAAAGTATCATTTTTTCTGAGACTTCTCTTAAATATAGCCCATATTTTTATTAACGGTAACCCATTTTATTTATAACCCACAAAGAAAAAATCATTTATTAACGATAGCCCATTTCATAACCCTGAGTTTATTGGGATTTTAGAACTACTCAGTTGAATCAACTCAAAATGCAACCGATTCAAGCCTTCGATTAATTTAACACTAAAAACCTTCGACTAATTTACTGATTTAGGGTTTTACCATTAAAATTAAACAACTCAAATCTAATGTTTATCGTCAAATTTAACAATAAGACTGACGTTCAAAATAACCTAGGTATGATTAGCCTCTCTAATTCAATAATGTTGACAGTGCAAGGTATCTCCATTAAGTGATTAACCAACTTTTAGCACAGATGGGATTTTTAACTAATAACTAAATCCCTTCATCAGTAGCTCCTCAAAGATACCAGACAGATCCTCTTCATTTCCTTAGTTCCTCATGTAATGCTCTAGAAAATCCAAACTATAAAAATTTTAGAATTGGTAATGCTCTAGAAACCTGTGCGGACCATATAAGTAATCAGGCAGCGAGAGTCCTTTTGCTTGTCTGGTTAAACATATTCATGCCACAACGCAACTCTCGAGTATAATCATGTCTACCATGGCCAACTTAATTTGATTATCCTCTTATTCTGTAGCATGACGATGAAATCCCATTAAATAAGGTACCGACTGACTAGCATCATATTACCATCACACTGTTATGATAAATGATCCGTGAGAGTCTCCGCCATTAAATCTGTTCAAGCCGAGACAAGAAGAAAGAGGCAGAAATATAGAGATAGTAATTTCGCAACTCACGAACTTATCGACTCACTAACCTAGTTTGTGGGCTATGAATAATAATAGAAAAGGTCAAACTCAAAATTATAGTCAAATTCTACCGACCAAAGTCAAATGGACTATGGTTAATAAAAGCATGGGCTATATTTAAGAGAAGCCTTTTCTGAAATGGAGAATTAGTTGGTGCATAAACCAAAATATGGCTGCATAATGTGTTATGCATCATTTGTGGTGGTTTGCATAATGGTTACGCATTCAATTTTTCAAAAATTATGCCTAAAAGGATAAACAACTTCGAATTTTTCATAAAAACTCTAAATTTGATATTGTTGTTTGTACTCATTGCATAGATTTATTTAAAATCTTTCCAACGAAATAAAATTTGTAAAATTCCAAGGTATGGATTTTTAGATATGTTATATTCTAGTTTGTTTTCCAATTATACCCCTGAGAAAATAGGATACATAAGGAGTTATAGTAATTAAAATAAAAGGGAGGGACAACGTCGTCCTTTCATCGTTGAACCAAATCCAACCTTTTTGTGTCAAATTGGAGAAAAAAAATCATGCTTCACGTTGACACAAAGTCACCATATATAGGGTCCTCCTCGCTTCGCTCGGTCGGTCCAATTACAAACCAGTTTGTAGGGGTCCCAAGTTTACCGGAGAGGAGACAAAATTCCATATAAAGTGGAAATCAAACAAATACCCCTTATTTTGATGCGCTTCACAAATACCATTATCATACAATAAATATATTCCTCTTCATCTATAAATCATTTGGGTCCATTAACATATTTTTTTTCCTTTTATATTTACCCTTCCTCTCTGTTAGATCGAATCATTTCATTTTCACTTCCATATCTGAAAATTTTATTTCTTTCTTCTCCCCATTCTCTTTCAACTCACCACCAGCACCTCTGCAACTACCACTACCAGCTCTATCGCCACCACCACTACCACGACGTCCTCCACTATTAGCAGCAAATCTATCATTATGATTGTGTTCGATTTGTCCCTGATATATTAGTAAGGTTTTAAAGAAAACTCATTCATCTTTTTTTTAAACTTTAGATCTCAAAATCGAATCTACACCACCATCAGCTTCATCGCAGCCACCAGCACTAACACCACCATCTTTATCTCCACCGCCATCACCATTAATTACCACCACCACCATCAACATCACCACTATCTCTATCTCCACAATTCTTCACTGTAATTCGACAAAATCTGCAAAGAAGAAAATCTGGAAAAAAAAAAGGGATAGTAAGAGATATTATGTAAAGCAAAGTATCTATTCAGAGCCCTAATTTTAGATTTCCTTCTTCTTCAGATCCATAATTGATTCAGGTAATTGATTGTCTTGCTTTTCAATGAGTCGACATCAGACCCTAATCATCATCGCCAATCCCAATCCCAACAAGAAGGAGATCGATACTATATCGTACTCCATCTCCGAAACCCAAACCGTAATTGTTGATGCAAATTTCTCCGGCAAAACATTCTCTATTTTATCTTTGTATTATTACTCGTTATGACTTTCTATTGTTTCTACCCATCTGATCCCGTACTTGAACGTGTTAATCTAAGTCATTTCAAAATCCATAAAAACCCAACGATTACACTTGATGTTGTTAAAGATTTCACTGTTAAAGTTTATAATAGAGATGTATATTCTCCTGATTATCATTCGCTTATTGTTTCAATTGGTTATCATGGGAAAAAATCAGGGTTTGTTAGTTCAAATGAAGGGCATCTGAAACCAAGAAGTTCTTCTTATGTCCAAGCTCATTGATGAGATTCAAATTTTACATGATATGTTTTATTTGCTTGATGATTTTGATAAGGTTATAATCCTTTTGATAATGCTACTGAGATTCAAGGGAGACTTGAGCTTTTCTTCTTTCAATTTCCAATCAAGATAAATTTTTACTCAATTTTTCATTGGTTTCTTGATATGTTTGAGCTGATTGAAATTTTGGTGTTTCTGAATTTGATTATCCGACACTTTGCCATTATACACATTTTAAGTTCTTGCTAAGTAGTCAAAATGTAGTAACAGGAGTCGACACTGTTAAAGCATTGCTCGGTCGAACTCACAAGTGTTGATATCTCAAGCTTGTTGTCAAACTTAGTTGATCAAAACTATATCTTGATTTCTAGTCTACATTTAGTCAAGTCTCGGATTATGATAGAAGAGTGTGGTTGAGTACCAGACATCACTGCGTTATACGGTTTGAAGGCAAAGATCAACCGAAGCTTTTGGAGAACTTCTTGAGCAAATGGTAAGTGAAGACTGAACTACCTATTTCTCAAGTTTTCACCTTTCTATCTATGAGACATTGTCGCGTGACTAAATTAGACATTACATGCATAACAGAAATTTCGAGTCAAGTTTATCTTGATTACGTTCTCGAAATATGACTAAGCTTAAGAACATTTGTTCATACTTGATGAATTTGGTTTAGAACAATTTATTGTTTATGACCTAATTATGATCCAATTCTTTTGAAAATAGCCTGGAACAGTGATATGTGTCATTGATGTTATTCGGGAATGTTTCGAATCGATTATTAGAGATATATAAAACTATTGTAAATCTGGATACAAGACAATATGCATACCAGTTCACATACTGGGAGAACCGTTATAAGTCCAGAGCCGCAGTATACGTACCAACGTAGCTATAGATCGAAAACGAATTTTTGGTACGCATACCCGGTATCCATACCATGAAAAGTCTTTTGATCGTGAACCAGGAAAGGTACGCATACCTAGTATGCAAACCGAAAAAGATCTGTTGGTTTCAAAACCGGAAACGATCGTGAATATTTTTATCTTATGGGTATACATACCCGGTACATGTATCATGACAAAAATATTCACGAACAGGTACAATACACATACCAGGTACACGTACTTACCCTGTCGAATAGATGCATCAGAATTATTTCTATGAGATAATCGGAATTTGAACAACTCTCTAAAAACACTATTTAGACATGTTTGATCATATTTATGACTCAAGGCTAAAGTCTTAAAGTGATATACGAAAATAGTTAAGTTTATCGTTCAATTGACTAGTTTCGGCTAACCTTCATGAATATGTCATTGTACACGGTTCGGTTACGGTCAATCCTAACCAGAGTGTATATTCTGTTATGTTAATCTCAAAGTCAAGTTTTTCATCTAAAGGTGATTATTGATTGCTTCATTCCAAAGCTATCTTAGCTTAAGTCTAAAGCAACCTTGACCTTGAAAGTCTATATAAGGAGAACCTCAAACAACCGAGATCTTTGAATCCCTGACACTATTCTTGTGTGTCATAGTTGTAAACTAGAGTCGTCCTCTCCTTTAAACCTTTTTGAATTCACCTATGGAATCGTGAAGCCTGGTCCAACTATCTTTATCTTGATAGTTGGTATATCTTAATCTTACCTTGTTTGTTGAGCTTGCTCCAACAAGTAAGATAGATAGAAATCACAAATTATCTTCGTCTTATACTTTGTGATTCCACAAGTTTATACCTGTGAGGTGAATAATAATCTAGGCTGCTCTTCGGGAGTCATAAGACCGGATTTTGAGGTTTGCTAGACTTTTTCTATTGCTATTGATTTCCTACCTCACCTTGATCGTTGATCAGAACGAAAATCACATATAGTCTTATCTGTGGGAGGCAGATTGGTTTAAAGTCTTCAATTGAGTTGAAGCAACTCTTAGGATGTAAAGGACATCATCTAAATGAATCAATTGCGTGGAGTTCTGCTGGGATTCAAGAGATGCAAGGATCGCGATTGTAACCGAATCACTGTGACTGTAACTGAATCGTTGTGATAGTAGGCTAGTGTCTAGTAGTCTTCAATCGTTGTGATAGTAAGCTAGTCTGGACTAGGTCCTGGGGTTTTTCTACATTTGCGGTTTCCTCGTTAACAAAATTTCTGGTGTATGTGTTTTGTTTTTTTCTGTATTATATTGTTTATCTTTATAATTAAAATATCACAGATTGTACGTAAATCAATCAAAGTAGATATATCCATCCTTGTTTATTGGATACGACTTAATTGATCTTGGGATCGTCCAAGTACTCCCACAAAATAATCAGGTTCACGGACTTGTCTTTGTTAACATTCTGATTGTGAGAGAAAGAGCTATAAGCTTTTCATATAATTCCTGATTGGGATTCATTAAGTTGAACTCTCGGAATTGTATTTGAGTTTAGTCCACACAGGTTGCCTAAGAAAAAGTTGGCGGTGTATTTTGGTACCCCCATGTTTTCAATTGGTATCAAATTAGGCAAACAGGCGAAATACCTAACAATTAAGTTTGTGTTTGAAACAATTGGATTATATGGACAGGAGTGCAATCTTGATAAACGTACCGCTAGCCTTTAATGGCACAAATTACTTATTACAATGCATTCATTTTTACACAAGCCCGTGACTTTCAAACATGGAAACTTGTAGTAATAGGATATGATCCTCCGACAGTTGTTAGAGACGGAAACATTGTTACGAAAGAACTAACAGAACATAGCGAAACCAAGATAAATGCTGCGAAGCATAATTATGACGAGTGAAATGATATTGTCCACACCATAAGCCAAGACCTTCAGTATCATGTGACTTCGTGGACTAGATCTAAAGATGCTTGGGATATCTTAGAAACCGTATTCGAAGGAGATACCTCAGAAAAAGAAGCTAGGCTTCAAAACCTAAATTCTGACTGGGAAAATTTTCGTATGTCTGATGAAGATTCGTTTGATGAGTTTAATCAAAACGTGTCTGGAATTGTTAATGCATGTTATGCAAAAGGACATTGTGATGAAAATTCTACGATCTTTACCAACAAGATATGAGTCTAAGAAACATGCCATCATGGAAGGAAATAACCTTGCAACACTTTCCAGATACACCTTAATTGGAAAGTTAAAGATCTTTGATCATGAACTGCAATCCAAAGCCGGAAAGAATATTGCGCTCAAGGCACTGAAAAATACTGGAACTCCTAAAAGTGTTGACAACTCTGTGAACAATCTTGTTGATCCTGAATTCTCAGATGAAGATCTTGATAACTCAGTTTCATTAATCATAAGACAGTTTAAAGAACTTCTTAGGAAGAGAAATAAACGGTTTACTAGAGAAAAGCCTCCTACGTCAGCTAAGCCACATAATCGTATTTCTGTGAAAAGCATAGATTCTAACTATACCGATGATGAGGATATGCCACAGTGCTTCAAGTGTACAGGGTTCGGTCACTTTGCCAACGAATGCCCAAATCGAAAGAAATACACTGGCAACAAGAGTTTTGCTGCAACGCTTGATAAAACATCTAATCATTATGATTCCGAAGAGGAAGATAGATCAAGTGTAGCACTCTTGGGTAAAATTATCAATTTTGATGAATGTAGCAATACTCATATCAATCTTGATAATTTGGTTGATAATTCTTCATCAAAATCATTAGAGGATGTGATGGATTTTTCGTATACCAATGAAAACTCTGTTAATGTTTCAGGTACTCCTTGTTTATCTGCTAATGTTATTCCTAAATCGATCTCCAAACCTACATGTCCTGAGGGTCACGGACTTGCACAATGTTTCAAGTACAAATACAAACTGCAATAGAGGGCTACTCGTTAGGCGAATTGCTTAAACTTGTTCAAAAGTCCAATCCTGAGGTACGCAAAGTTAACTCTTCTTTTCCTAAAAGATTGATTGTGTCAAGGAAAAAGGTAAAATATTAAACGAAAAGAAGATTCAGGGCTAAACGTTCCGTGAAGAAGGGTATTATAAATTTCATGCAGGAACCTAGAAAAGTGCATCTTGTCTCATGTGCCCTTAAAAGAGACAAGAACTGTGCATATTAGGGTTTTGGATCAAATTTGAATATTAATACTTGGATTTCCATCTTTTAATGTTTGTAGATAGAATGAGACTTATTACGTTGTCTTTCCATCTCTCAAGAGAATTAAAATATTTTGTTGTTGAGCCTTGCTCCATCAAAATAGTCCAGCATAATTCGATTTGGTCATAAATCGGTTACATAACTGATTCTATGTAAATCTATTCTCATGAGCATCATTTCTGATGCTACCACTTATACAGTCTGTGGATATTGACATTTCGATATAGTCAATAATGACATAAATCAACTAAGGTTTTGATCAATTAACCAACATATTCATCTTAATCCGTGTCTCAAGTAATGGTATTGAAAAATTTGATATATGTAGAAACTTAAGGAAGGATAAAAGTGACATTTCATTTTTCTTAAGTTTTATGTATTCTCTAATACGTGAACTATTGTTGCTTCTAAATCCTGCATGGTAAATCTTCTTCATTAAGACTCATATCTCTTTCACAATAAGCTTGCTTGTTTGAGCAATATATTTGTGTTTTCACAAATCTATTTTATTCCTACGAATTACGAAGACTCCAAGCACAACATCTTCTCGTGAAATTTATGCTCCAATGGTTGTTTATGTTCATCTAACTAGAAAGGAATGAGAGATGTCCTATCCTTTTGATTCATCTTACAAGGTAAAGAAAGAATATGAAGAAACCTATAGCCGACCGCTCCAATCAGCAAAGGTTCAAAACTCTTCTTGAAGAACTTAAGAAAACCAATAAGGAAGTGCGGGGACTGAAAGAGATTCTACAAAAATGTCTTGAACTACAAGAAGCACTTGTCAAACAATAACCTAACAGGTTTGCAGGAGTTAACTCTTTTATTCATGAACCGTATGTCTATGGCTGTTGTTGATAAGGAGTTCGAAGATGATAAAGAATCTTTCAAGGATTTGAAGTACTAGGAAACTTCTTGTGAGAATTTATTCTTGTGTTCGAGATGGATAACTAGGGTTTGGTATAGCAAATATTGTGAGTGCATAAGCTATTTCCAACGATTTTCATCTTTCATGTTTTTAGATTTATTTATTTAAATTCTAGAGTTTTTGGAAGATGAACTTGCAGTATTTAATTATTATTGGTTTAATGTATTGCAAAATCTTATGAGATATATGTGTCCTTTAATTTATGTAAATTAAACTGATATCTCATATATGCTCAAAGTTTTTTTTTTTTTGAAGGAAACAAACATTTTATTATATTAATCCTCAGCAATACTGAGACGTTGCATAATACAATTCGGTGGCTCATCATGAGTCCACCATCTGTTTACAATATTTGTGATTGCATCATGAGCTAAATCATGAGCAATTGAGTTAGCGTCTCTAGGAACTGCAGTGAAAGAAACTTCACGGAATTCCTTAACATGATCTCTAATCGAGAGAATGGTCGATCGAATACTCCACGGTATATTATTAGTGCATCCTTTTATAGCAGCCGGTATAACAGTAGCATCACCTTCTACAATTATCTTTTAGACTTGCAATCTATTAGCCAGTTGTAGACCAAAACTATAAGCTTTCTCCCCTGCAACCGTAGAAAAGGAAGTATCAAAACAGGCAGACCCACTGCCGATGTGTAGACCAAAAGCATCCCTTGCCACAGCCGCAACTGCACCTTTACCATCTTTGAAAGCATCATCTACATTGACTTTAACAGCTAGTGGAGGTGGACGTTCCCAAACGGCATTAGTAGTGTTTGCTATATCAACATCAGCATAAAAGTTTAAAGCATGATGAAGATCAAAAACTTTAAAGTCTTGAAGAGCCCTTGACATACATAACTGAGCCGAGACTGTGATATTACTAAAAATATACTCATTTCTAGCTTTCCATATGTTCCATATTATGCAAGCTCTGAAGTTCAACATAATTCCCCTATCTGGTTGTAGTAACCGATTTTGAACTATTTCCATCGAGTTCAAATCATTCTGAATATTGATGAAATTTGGGATGGACTAAAAAACCGCTTTGGCAAACTGACAGTTAAATAGAAGGTGCCAAATTGTTTCTTCATCAGTTTTACACATGGGACAAATATTTTGTACCAGATTGTTGAATTTCTGCAAGTTGTCGTAAACAACAAGTCCTTCATTCAACACTTTGCACACAAAGATGTGAATCTTTGGCTGCGTCTTCATATTTTGCCAGAATTTTTTCCATGGAAATGTATAAATGGTAGAAGTAGAAGCCACGTTGTCTGTCAAAAGTTTATAGCACAATTTTGTTGTAAAAATGCCTGAAGGAGTTGAAAAAGCGGGGGTCTAACAACAACACCCAATAATTCGCTTAGCAATCTGTATGGACAAACTCCAATATAATTCCAAGAGAATCAACTAGACAGTCAGACTCAATCAATGGAAATATATCCAAGAGTTGTATCTCTGTTTCACAATGTAATAAGCAAATCAAACAGATAGAAATCCGTGAGCCTGATTATTATGTGAAACAACTTGATCGGTACCAAAGACAATGTTAAAGTGTCAATCAATATAATCAACAACCAAAGGTTGGATTCTCTAATTGATTGAACTACGCACAACCTGTGATATTTCTATTACATAACAAAATATAATGCGGAAAAGAAATAACATAGACACCAGCAATTTTGTTAACGAAGAAGCCGCAAATGCAGAAAAACCCCGAGACCTAGTCAAGATTTGAACACCACACTGTATTAAGACGCTACAGACACTAGCCTACTACAAGTTAACTTCGGACTAGAATGTAGTTGAGCCCTAATCAATCTCACACTGATCAAGGTACAGTTGCGCTCCTTACATCTCTGAATCCCAGCAGGACTCTACGCACTTGATTCCCTTAGTTGATCTCACCCACAACTAAGAGTTGCTACGACCCAAAGTCGAAGACTTGATAAACAAATCTGTCTCACACATAAAAGTTTATTTGTATAGATAAATCTGTCTCCCACAGATAAACCTATGAGTTTTGTTCCTTCTTTTGATAAATCAAGGTGAACAGGAACCAATTGATATATCGGACTTAACAACCTAGAAATATCAATCACCTCACAATAATCTTAATCGTATGGTAGCGAAACAAGATATTGTGGAATCACAAACGATGAGACGAAGATGTTTGTGATTACTTTTTATGTTGCCTATCGGAGAATAAATCTCGAGCCAATCTTAAATAAGATAGTACTCAATATGATTGAAGATGCAAGATCAGATCACGCAACTACAAAGTAAATAGTTGGGTATGGCTTCACAATCCCAATGAAGTCTTTAAGTCGTTAACCTACAGGGTTTCGTGAAAAACCTAAGGTTAAAGGAGAATCGAGTTTAGTCGCAACTAGTATCACACAGAAGGTGTGGGGATTAGGTTTCCCAGTTGCTATAGTTCTCCTTTATATAGTCTTCAAATCAGGGTTTGCAATCAATGCCTTGGTAACAAAGCATTCAATATTCACCGTTAGATAAAAACCTGATTAGACTCAAGCTAATATCTTTCAACCGTTAGATCGAACTTATCTTGTTACACACAAATAAAATGTACCTTCATTTAGATATGAGTAACCGTACCTAAACGTGTACACCTTGTTGGCTCAACAATAGTTAACCGAAGTTATCCATATGAACACTTTCATATCAACCTTATTCATCTTAACCATAACTAGTTCAAATGACTCAAATGAAACTAGTTTTTAGAGTTATTCAATTGTTTATATTCTCATAGAAGTATACAAGACACAATTGAAGCAAACTCGATTTTGATTCACTCGAATCAAGTCATGAACATTATAGTAACGGTTTGCAAAAGATTGCATTCCTTATTATATAAATGTATAGTTCATGAACAAACCGATTTTAGAACATCATCTACTTAGGTATGCGTACGGGTATGCGTACCTAAGTAGTCTGACCAAGTTTGGGTTTCACCAGTACGCGAACTGGTACGCATACCAAATCAACATCCAAACTCAGTAGAAATTCCCGGACCTGAACCTTACGCCAGTACGCGTACCGGTTTGCATACCAGGTTCCCGGACTTTCTCAAACCAATAAGTACGCATACGGGTATGCATACCATGGTTTCCAGACATGGATTACATATATGCAAGTACACATAGTATGCTTAAATCCATTTGTTCCAAACTCTATTTCAATCATTGAAACATTCTTAGAAGATGAAAATAGTTGTTTTCACTAACTATTAACATCAAAGCCATTTTCAAGTGATTGATATAATCAATACGAAACATTCCGAGTCTACATCAAATGAGATGTTACAAGGCAATTTTCATATGATCATCTTTTGACTTTCGTCAAGAGTATAAGATGAACTTGGTTAAAACGAAAGCTTAGCAACACATATTTCGAGAAATATGTAAGCGAGTTAGACTCAGCTCGAAATATCAAATGTGCATAATAGAAGTCTATATAGATATACGACTTTTGTCTCAAATAGGAGATAGAGTATATACACTTTTGAGTGATAGATGAGTTCAAGTCTCCACATACCTTTTGTTGATGAAGTTCTACAAGCTCCCCTTAGTAGTTCTTCATCTTCAATCGATGAACGCCGTGAAGTCTAAAGCTCAACTACACTTTATATCCTAATCCGAGACTTAGCTATAAGTAGACTAGACATCAAGACTTATAGTTTTGGCAACTAAACTTGACAACAAGCTTGAGATAGCAACGCTTGCGAGTTCGACCGAGCAGTGCTCTAACATGAGTTTTGAGCCACACTAATTTGTCTTCCACTTGATAATCTTGAGGGATATACATACTTGAGATAGCCACCACCTCTTCTGGAGGGAAAAGTTGACTAAAAAGATTTTCATTCCATCTCTTTTTGTTGGGAATAAAAAGATCTGATACCTTAGTAACTTGGATTGTTGAATTAGGAAGTCTGGTAGGTGTAAAAACCGGAATAGTGGATATTCATGGGTTTTTCTAAATAGAAATAGAATTACCAAAACCAATGAACTAGCAACAATTATTCTGCATAATATCTCTGACCGACAACATGTCCTTCCATGTGCTAGAGTCACTTGGTTTAGCTTGACAGTCCCAGAAAGAAATATCCGTAAGGTATTTTGACAAATATAACTTAACCCAAGCAGAATCAGGGTTTGTTAAAAATCTCCAAACTAGTTTAGAGACTAAAGAAAAATTAACTGATTCCATATTACGAATTCCCAATCCACCATCTTCCTTAGCTCTCTCTATCTTTTCCCATTTAATGAAATGACATTTTCTGATGTGAATATCGTGACCCCACCAGAAGGATCTCTGAACTTGAGAAATCTTGTTTAACGACCCTTTAGGGAGAATACAATTGCCCATACTGTAAATAGGGATAGAGGATAGGACATTCTTAGATAAAACAGTCCTACCAGCTGTGTTAACAAAAGAAGTTCTCCACTCTGGTAATCTGGTACCAAACTTGGAAGTCAGAGGCTCAAAGGTATTGATACTACAATGTGATTTAAGAAGAAAAGTACCAAGATATTTCTCATCCAAACCCATCTCTTTTACTCCCAATATTTGTATAGAATTCCATTTGTTGTACACTGAACAACCCTTATTAAAAATGATTGGGGATTTAGAGTAATTGATTGTCTGACCTGAGAAAGACGAGTAAGAATTCAAGATAGACTTCAGTTGATCAACATTGATATCAGTATTCCTTCAAAAGAAAAATAGATCATATGCGAACATTAGATGAGATATATTTGGTGCATTAGAATTTATCTAGTAGCCACTGTAAAGATTTAATGCCTCAAATTTTTCCATAAGGAGAGAAAGTCCCTATGAGCAAATAATGAACAAAGATGGTGAGAGTGGACAACCCTGGCGCAAGCCCCTTCCACTCTTGAAATGTCCATATGGAGAACCATTCAAAAGAATGTAGAAAGTAGGAGTAGAGACACACTGCATAATTAAGTTATGAGAGTGATCATGTATACCCAACTGATGAAGCATGAATTCCAGAAAAGACCACGAGACACGATCGTATGCTTTTGTCATATCAAATTTCAAAGCAAATATACCTTGTTTCGACTTCGACTTGTTCATAGAGTGAAAAATTTCCTTAGCTATCACAATGTTTTCTGTAATTTATCGATTCTTAACAAAAGCATTTTGATTCCAGGATATGAATTTACTCATGAAAGGGCTAAGTCTATAAGCAATTATTTTTGCTACAAACTTATATAACACATTGTATAAAGCAATGGGTCTAAATTCCATGGCTGTAGTAGGGTTTTTAACCTTAGGAATTAGACTAACATGAGTATGATTCAACTTACCAGATAGTTCACCTGTGTGGAAGATTTGTTGCTCAAAACTTAAATCTATGTTTTATGGACTAAAAATAGAACAAACTTTGTGAGAATTTTTCGCAGTATTGATCTACTCGTGGTCACACTCTTGTGTAAGAGCTGAGTTATCCACTCCGTAAGATTTTCTTATGTTGAGTCATATCAATTAAATTATCTCCTTGTTTGTAACTGGCGTTGAGATTAGTTTATGTCGATGTTTAGGATACAAATACATGTGATTTGTTAATGTCCGACAAAATCCTTCATTTTCATTAAAGTAAGGTCACTCATGTTGTTCTCTTGGGAATGACATCAAATGGGGGAGAGTTCTTAATTGAACTTGTGCTTAATTGCTATATCATTATGGGGAGAGCGGGTGTGGAATTTATAGGGGATGCTTGTATCTTAGTTCTCCTAGATGAGACGCTAAGTATTTTATAGTCTGTCATATCATCTAAATAAAAGTTGATATGTATTCCTTTTAAGTCTTGAAGTATCTTTTGATTGAATTCATTACGATCCCATTATTTTCGTACCTTTGCATATTTTTATTGACAAAAAGGGGGAGAATTAATTAGTAGTTTCGCACTACATACATATAGTTTACGGATCATTATGTAAATGGGAGTGAATCATCATCTATAGGTTTCACTTATTATGCAAAAGATGTAAGTATTGACTAAGGGGGAGAAACATATAACCGTAGTATTACTTCGAATTTGTGATACAATTGAACTTTGGAGAAGATAATAATACTATGTTTCTGTACAACAATAATTGAGAATACCTATTTTCAAAGTTGTTATTGCTACAGATCTTCAACAACAACGATGATGAGTTGAACACGTTCAGAATCATTGCAACTTTGAGTAACGAATGATTCAAGGAGTTGAAGAACTAAGGAAATCAAGAATGATGAATTCTGGAGTTTTGAAGCTTTATTTTTTAATCCATATGTATTGATAGTTTTGTCACTAAAATTGACAAAAGGGAAGATTGTTAGAGCGTTTCTCGGTCGAACTCACTGATAGACGCATTTATGTGTCTATTTTCATCTCTTTTATGTATAGTGTTAGTACCCATTTTTGTACTAATTTTGGTATTTTAATCCCTTGTAGGTGTTTTTGGAAAAATAGGCTTTTGCGGAAAAATTGGCTCGAAAAGTTTTTAAAGGCTCCTGGGAGGACATTTGCTATTCGGACTCTCACTTTGGATAAGGGGTAGCCCATTTCCAGGCATCTGCTAAGCATAGACCAGGATTGGATAAGGGGAGGTCATCCCCTTCGTTTGAAATTTTGTTTTGGCGGGAAAACCAAAAGTCGCCTGCGTAACTTCTTGGCAAGTTTTGGATCGATTTTTGGAAGTGTTTTATCGAGATTCAATCGCCAAACTAAGTTGGGATGGACTTGAATGGAGTAAACAAGGTTGGTACATTTGTTTGTATCGATTAGAATGGGCTGAATGATCGGGTTTTGATAAAACAGGAAAAATAAAAAAAAAATGGAAACAGACAAAGTTTTGAATTATATTTGGAAGTTACATGCTATATTTTGCAAGGATTTGTTTGTAGAAGCATAAGAGGATAGTTTGGATAATTCAGGAAGGAGGTGAAGTGATTAAACAGGTTAGAATATCCAAAACTTGGCCGAGAAGAAAATTTTATTTTTGGGAAGAAAAAGAGATTTTGATCGAGTTTAAACCGAGCTGTGAGGTATATATAAGCTCTAGAAAGGCTAAGGAAGAGTTACGAACACTTTGGAGAAGTTTAGAGCCTTAGAGAAGCGAAAAAAAATCAACTGGAGTCGAGTACAGAAACTTTTCTGCTGCTGCTGCGAAGAAGAACACGAAGAACATAAGACCCACAGAATCAGTCGTAGAGACAGACTTATTTTAAGTGACAACGAGGTACGGTCGCATCTTCCTGCAGTCACCGAAGCCCTTCAGCAACAACTCCGACTTCTGTTTTAGACCTTCAGCAACTACAGAATCCGCTGCTTTAACACCTTTTTCCCTTTTAATCAACTTTTGAGCCATAAACATGTATTTTGAGATTATGATTAATATGAGGAGCTAAACCCCATTGCTGAGGCGATATAGGAAGATATTTTTCCAACAAAAAGTGGTATATTCTATTTTATTAATTTTATTTCAATTATTTTTATGATTATTTTCCTTGATTTATAATTGTTTGAATGATTTTTGGTAAGCAATTGTTATTTCTTTTGATAGAGCATGCTTAGCCATAGGTTCTGGATGCTTTATACTTTGGATTTACATTTGTTATTTTGAAAATCTACATGTTGCAATAGCTTAGAATCAAATTAAACGCAAAGATTGAATAAATATAAATACTAGATAAAATCACTTTGAACTTGGAAAATAGTGGAATCTTAGCCTCAGTGTTCTTTTAATATTGATATCAACTTTGTCAGTGTTTGCTATAATTTTTAGTGATTTTTCTATTTAGTTTTGAATGTAAGTCTAAAGTTATCCTTCACAAGTTCGAGAATCGAATCCTATTACCACCACTTTCACTACAACTAAAATTCACATCAAATTTTTGGCGCCGCCGACGCGGACTTGTTTTTAGGGTTTTAGATTTATTTTTATTTTCTATTTTTTTTATTTTTGTTCTTTTTTACTGGTTTGGTATTTTTTTTGATTCTTTTCAGATTTGGAGCGGGGCTAAAAGGAAAGGAAAAAGTGCTATAAGAGGAAAGCATCGCCCAAAAAGGAAGGAAAAGAGGAATCCAAAGGAGTGAAGAAGAAGATTATTATTTTTTAGTTATTTTATTTTATTTTATTTTATTTTTAGAAATTGTAATTAGGGTTTTATTTTTATTTTTGTAATTTTTTATTTTTGGGACATTGGACATTATTTTAATTTTAATTTTTATATACCCTACGGAAGGGTATCCTTAAATATAAAACTGTTTGCAGAGAAGGAGGACAATTACGATATTGTCTTTGCACCTTGGGTTCGTACACTGACACAGGAGTCAGTGGCCCGAGTCGACTACAACCGATTCATCCCCCGTCTGGAACGGGAGGTAAGGTTCTGAACACTCGCGAATCCCCTGTCAGCGAGTTACTGTATTCCTTAAGGTGCATATCTGCTGAGGACCTGAATACGGACATTTACTTTTCTAGTAAAGGGCAAGGCCTGGCCATACAAGATAAGAGTTCGGATTTCATCACCGTTCTCTTCTTGCCTGCCTTAGGAAAACGATACCGAACGCGAACCTAAGCTTAAAATATTGACTAGAACGAGACCGATAGGGTAACGAGCTTGTAGGAAAGTCGTTCAAAAGGATCGTATTGGGTATTTTGTTAGCCTAACTCAAAGTTCAGGAAGATTACTGTAAGTCGATTAGAGCCGCCTTGTAACCCAAGGAAGCGTTGCCAAAGAGGTAGGGGTATCAAAGCTCCTCTGAGCTTCTCCTACTTCTCTTCGACTTACTTTATTCGGATAGTCGTACGAGGTTTGCTAAAATTGTACCCAGTTGCCTCTTGGAAGAGTAGAAGCTGGTCTAGAAACAATCTAAGTGGAGCGATCATGCTTTTTGTTTGCTAGAAATCAATAGGGTTGATTTGGTTGAGTCGTCCTTGATTTGTGATTGCTTATCCTTCCAATTTTAGGAAAATCTTGTGTATGCCTGAACGTAAAAGAGACGCCCTAGGTAGATTTGTAAAAGAAAAACCTAGCAGTTCTAAGCGTCTCGATTACCTTAATCTAGAAGGTCCAATTTTTGGAGAGTCCTGTGTTGAACATTCTCCTGAAGAGAGAATCCCTAATACTCCGATAGTTCCAGAGATGGCTACTTTGAAAGCTTTGTTAAATCCGACTAGGACCACTCATCCCTCGTGTATTAAGTTAGCTGACACAGAAGCCAATTATGAGCTTAAACCTGGGACCATACAGATGCTCCCAATCTTTTTAGGGAAAGAAAATGAAAACCCTTATTTCCATGTTAGGGATTTTGAAGAAATTTGCAGTACCCTAAGAATTAGAGGCTTAGATGATGATGCTTTGAAACTTAGGTTATTTCCCTTTTCCCTGAAAGATAAAGCCAAATCGTGGCTGTATAGTTTGACTTCTGAGTCAATCGAAACATTTGAACAACTTACATCTGCCTTTTTCAATAAGTTTTTCCCTAGGCATAAAACATCGTATATTAGGACGCAAATATGCACATTCTCACAACAAGAGGGAGAATCTTTGTATATGTATTTGGAAAGGTTCAATGATTTGTTAACACAATGTCCTCACCATGGTTTAGAAAAGGTTAGGCTAGTTCAGATCCTTTATGAGGGTTTAGATTATCCCACAATATCCACGGTTGAAGCTTTGTGTACAGGTGGGTTTGAGAACCAAACTGTTGATGCGGCAATGGCATTTTTGAATGAAGCCGCTGAAAAGACCCAACAATGGGAAAATAGTAGGGAACCCCGGAAAACGATTCTTCTAAGCATAGGAAACGTTAATAGGATAGAAGGAGGCTCTGAATCAGATGTCAAGATTGCAGCGATAGCTAAGAGGTTAGAAGCTCTAGAAATGGGTCACACTAGTCGTAGATCAGAGCCTTTTTGGGAAGGCCATAATAATGAAGAGCAAGCCAATGCTCTTTATAATAACACTAGACTCGAGAATCGTCAGAAATTTGACCCATATTCAGAGACCTATAACCCTGGGTGGAGAAACCATCCGAACTTTGCTTGGTCTAAGGGCCAGAATCAAGGTCAGTTTAGTAACTCTAATGCTCCACCAAGTTTTAGTTATGCTAAGAATCCTTCGGGACAAGCTCAATTTCAGAATCAGTTGGATAAGAAAATCCTAAGCCTAGAGGAGTCTCTCGTTTTGTTAACTCAGCAAACTGCAAAATTTCAGCAATCAGTAGAACTAAGTCTACAAGCTAGTAACAAGATAGGACAAGAAAATAGTCAGGCCATTTCCGAGCTGAAAACCCAGGTAGGTCTGATAAATGAGTCTTTGAGAGAAAAAGGTAGGTTTCCTAGTCAAACACAACCCAACCCTAGAGGAGTTCATGAAACAGGTGCAAAACAATCGAATCAGTTGAATGCTGTTAGAACCCTTAGGAGTGGTAGAATTGTAGACAATGAGGTAACCATGCCCGATAGTGAACATACTGTAGTTCACCCCTCAGGATCTCACCCCTCAGGACCACCCAAAGCTGAGGAGACCGATAAAGTTTCTGATGATGTCAATTCAGTCCTTGGGAGGTCTGATTCTGTGCCTATAGCCCCATTTCCCCAGTTATTAGTACCAACAAAGAAGGAATCGAACTTTAATGACATATTGGAGGTTTTTAAGCAAGTTACCATAAACCTTCCTTTATTAGATGCAATTAGGCAAATTCCTGCTTATGCCAAGTTCCTTAAGGATATGTGTACGCGAAAGCGAAAACTTAGCGTCCATAAGAAAGCCTTTTTAGCTAGTCACGTGAGTTCAATCATTCAGAACACCACAACTCCAAAGTACAAAGACCCAGGTTCCCCTACCATTGCTTGTACAATAGGTAAATTCCGGGTAGAAAAAGCTTTACTTGACTTAGGAGCCAGTGTGAACTTACTGCCGTACCATGTGTATTTACAGCTAGGACTTGGTGAAATGAAACCTACTTAGATGACACTGCAGTTAGCTGATAGGTCCGTTAAAATTCCTCGAGGTGTTATCGAGGATGTTCTCATTGAGGTCGACAAGTTTATTTATCCAGTGGATTTTGTTGTGCTAGATACCTAACCTGTCCCTGACCTAGAGAACCAAGTACCTGTGATTTTAGGTCGCCCATTTTTAGCTACGTCTAATGCGATCATTAACTGTCGAAATGGTGTGATGAATTTGTCTTTTGGTAATATGACTATGGAAATGAACATTTTTAATGTCAGTAAGCTACCTTATGAGCTAGATGACACATGTTTTGAAGAGGTGAACATGATAGAAGCCTTAGTTCAGGAGTCATTACCAAACATTATGTCTGAAGACCCATTAGAAAGTTGTCTATCCCATTTTGGTTTAGATTTTGACGACGATAGCACTATTTAAGAAGTCAATGCCCTATTAGATTCTACCACTGTGTTAGACACTAATAGATGGAAAGCTAGGTTCGAACAATTACCAGTTTCTGAGACTACCTTAATTCCTTCTTTAGAAGAGCCTCCTAAGTTGGACCTTAAACCACTACCCGACACTCTAAAGTATGTGTTTTTAGGGCCATCTGAGACTTTACCTGTGATTGTAGCTTCCGATTTGGATAGTGATCAGGAAAGTAGGCTAGTGAATGTGCTTCAAGATAATAAGGAAGCTTTAGGGTGGACTATAGCAGACATTAAGGGTATAAGTCCTACTGTGTGTATGCATCAGATTCATTTAGAGGAAGACTCCAAACCTTCTAGGGAGATGCAACGTCGACTGAACCCTAACATGAAAGAGGTAGTTCGAAAAGAGGTGCTTAAGTTGTTAGATGCGGGTATTATCTACCCAATTTCAGACAGTAAGTGGGTCAGCCCCGTTCAGGTTGTCCCCAAGAAATCAGGTATCACTGTAGTCCAGAATGATAATAACGAGTTAATCCCAACCTGGGTGACCACGGGATGGCGTGTCTGTATTGACTATAGGAAATTGAACAAGGTCACAAGGAAGGATCACTTTCCCCTTCCTTTCATCGACCAAATGCTAGAGCGATTAGCTGGACATAGTCATTATTGCTTCTTAGATGGCTACTCCGGATATAATCAGATTGTTATTGCCCCAGAAGACCAAGAGAAAACCACCTTTACCTGTCCCTTTGGTACCTTTGCGTATAGACGCATGCCTTTCGGGCTCTGTAATGCCCCTGCGACCTTTAAGCGTTGCATGATGAGCATATTTTCTGATATGGTAGAATGGTTTTTAGAGGTCTTTATGGATGATTTTTCAGTGTTTGGTTCATCTTTCGATGAGTGCTTACATCATTTGACATTAGTGTTGACTAGGTGTAAGGAAAAGAATTTAGTGCTTAATTGGGAAAAATGCCATTTTATGGTTAAATCAGGAATTGTGTTAGGGCACATCATATCCTCTAAGGGTATAGAGGTAGACAAAGCCAAAGTTGACCTTATTAAGACTTTACAGGTCCCAAAAACCGTAAAAGATATTAGGTCATTCCTAGGGCATGCAGGATTTTATCGTCGATTCATTAAGGATTTTAGCTTGATTTCTAGACCTCTTTGCAATTTGCTTGCAAAAGATGTTAAGTTTGTCTTTGATGATGCGTGTTTAGAAGCTTTTGAGAAGCTTAAGAGTTTACTCATTACCACCCCCATAGTCCAGGCACCTAACTGGAACCTACCCTTTGAGATTATGTGTGATGCTTCAGATTATGCTATAGGCGTTGTGTTAGGACAGCGAGAAAACAAATTACTTCATGTGATTTACTATGCTAGCAAAACTATGAATGATGCCCAACTGAATTATACAACTACCGAGAAGGAACTGTTAGCCATCGTGTTTGCCTTGGATAAGTTTAGATCCTATCTACTAGGTTCTAAGGTCGTAATCTATACCGATCATGCTGCTTTGAAATACCTTTTGTCTAAGAAGGATACTAAACCTAGATTGATTATATGGATCCTCTTGTTGCAAGAATTTTCTCTAGACATTAGAGACAAGAAGGGTGCAGAAAATGTAGTAGCAGATCACTTGTCTAGGCTAGTTGTTGATCATTCTAATGATTACCTTCCTATAAGGGATAGCTTTCCTGATGAACAATTGTTCTCTGTTTCCCAATCACCTTGGTATGCACATATAGTGAATTATCTTCTTACTGGTCGAATGCCTCAACATTGGGGTAAACAAGATCGTTCTAGATTTTTAGCCGAGGTTAAGCATTTCTTTTGGGACGATCCTTATCTGTTTAAGTATTGTCCAGACCAGATTATTAGGAGATGTATGAGAGTGACCAGTCCAGTATTATCTCCTTTAGTGCTAAAAAGACTGCTGCTAAGATATTGCAGTGTGGATTTTACTGGCCTTCGTTGTTTAAAGACTCCTATAGTCATTGTGTTTCTTGTGAGCGTTGCCAGAGGTTAGGAACCATTTCCCGTAGAAATATGATGCCTTTGAACCCTATTTTAGTGATTGAGGTCTTTGATGTGTGGGGCATTGATTTTATGGGTCCATTTCCTAATTCTTTTGGTTATCTTTACATACTTGTCGCTGTAGACTATGTGTCTAAGTGGGTTGAGGCAGTTCGTGTAGAACAAATGACCACAAGGTCGTAGTCCAGTTTTTGAAAGAATATATACTTACACGTTTCGGTACGCCGCGAGCTATAATTAGTGATGGAGGTTCACACTTTTGTAATAGACCGTTTGCTCTTTTAATGAAACAATATGGTATTACCCATAAAGTAGCTACCCCATATCACCCACAGACTAGTGGTTAGGTAGAGGTTTCCAATAGGGAAATTAAGCGTATTCTAGAGAAAACAGTTAATTCTAATAGGAAAGACTGGTCGACAAGGCTTACTGATGCCTTATGGGCTTATCGTACTGCGTTTAAGACACCCATTGGAATGTCACCCTATTGTTTAGTTTTTGGCAAGGCATGTCACCTACCTGTTGAGTTAGAGCATAGATCCTACTGGGCTATTAAGAAGCTAAACTTTTCACTTGACAAGGGAGGAGCTCACAGAAAGCTCCATCTCAATGAATTGGACGAGATTCGTAGAGATGCATACGATAGTGCTAAGGAGTATAAGAACAAAATGAAACTTGTGCATGATAAGAATATTTTACGAAAGTCATTTTCTCCAGGTCAAAAAGTTCTTCTGTATGACACTCGTTTGCATCTATTCCCCGGGAAGTTGCGCTCTCGGTGGACCGGTCCTTTTGTGGTCCGTACTGTTTTTCCTCATGGCGCTATTGAAATTGAGACACCAGACGGTAGTAGTTCTTCAAAGGTTAACGCTCAGAGATTGAAGCCCTTTTTAGAGCCTTTTCCTACAGGTGATGTTGAGGAGGTCCCTCTGGAGGACCCTGTTTACCTTGATTGACCATCGAGGCGATTTGTATGTTGTATAATATTTTTGTAGGATTTTTATTCCACTTCACCCAGGTACTATCTTTCCGACTTCTCTCTTTACTGATTCCTCATGTTATTTATACTTTTGGTACTGTTCTTTAATTAGAAACATTGAGGACAATGTTAGATTTAAGTTTGGGGGTGGGGTAGAAACTTTTTGTTACAATAAATAAACTCCAGAGCCTAGAAATTTATGCCTATTAAGGATGGCACTAACCAATCTAAGTGGATGGAAGCATTTTGGTTTAGGAGTTGAGGAACCAATCTGATTAGATGGAAACATCTATAAGAGTCTATTAATAAAAGAACGGAGCTCAGTTGTTAGAAATAACATGATAGTTTCACCGTATCTCGGAATCATCTTATTACTTCTGTTTTTATTTTTGCAAATTTTTATGTTGATGTCTGCTGGGGTGAAATAGAGTGATTGAGTTACTAAAAAAAAAAAAAAAAAAAAAGACCAGACCAATTAGACCAATCGGAATAAATAACACTGGATAGCAATATGTGTGTGTTCTCCCTGTCTCCGTCGCCTAAACAAGCGTGGAATGCAGGATCCACGGTAATTACCATGTAATCTGCTAACAAGAAGCATGCGCTTGGATCCAAAAGATCTAATCATGTCGTTAAAAAAATAAAAATAAATAAAAATAAAGGTTTATTATAAAGTCGACCACTGGTTCCCTTGTATATGCCAGTTGTGTTGATATTAGTCAAGACCAGTATCTCAATCCATTAGGTCTTAGGTTCATCTTGGCATTGAAGTCCATTCGCAACCATCTACTTCTATATCCATCTTCTTAATTCATGTGATTTGTTTGATTCCGGGTATTGATGTCCATAGTGTGACTATCTGAGTAGAGCTCTGTCACTTATATATGAATTTTAGTATACTCGAGTGCAAACTTGTATACAGCAATTGGAATTTCGCATCAGGGTACTTCCTCCCGTAATCAATAAGTATGCCAACCAAGGAGGTTCGTTAGTGCATTCCAAGGTTCTGTGTAGATAGCTAGGGTCTGGAGTAAAGGTTTTGTGGGTACACCTCTGGTAAACCCTCCCGAGACTATAACTCGGCCACTAGGGCCACCTAGGGGTTTAAAGGCTTGTTGCACATGCTAAGTGCAACCGACGATGCCTGCGACAGTGAGTTAGGATTTTATTTTGTAGTTTTAATTTGCTCGGGACTAGCAAATAATAAGTTTGGGGGTATTTGATAGACGCATTTATGTGTCTATTTTAATCTCTTGTAGGTGTATAGTGTTAGTACCCATTTTTGTACTAATTTTGGTATTTTAATCCCTTGTAGGTGTTTTTGGAAAAATAGGCTTTTGCGGAAAAATTGGCTCGAAAAGTTGTTAAAGGCTCCTGGGAGGACATTTGTTATTCAGACTCTCACTTTGGATAAAGAGTAACCCATTTCCAGGCAGCTGCTAAGCACAGACCGGGATTGGATAAGGGGAGGTCATCCCCTTCGTTTGAAATTTTGTTTTGGCGGGAAAACCAAAAGTCGCCTGCGTAACTTCCTGGCAAGTTTTGGATCGATTTTTGGAAGTGTTTTATCGAGATTCAATCGCCAAACTAAGTTGGGATGGACTTGAATGGAGTAAACAAGGTTGGTACATCTGTTTGTATCGATTAGAATGGGCTGAATGATCGGGTTTTGATAAAACATGAAAAATAAAATAAAAATGGAAACATACAAAGTTTTGAATTATATTTAGAAGTTACATGCTATATTTTGCAAGGATTTGTTTGTAGAAGCATAAGAGGATAGTTTGGATAATTCAGGAAGGAGGTGAAGTGATTAAACAGGTTAGAATATCCAAAACTTGGCCGAGAAGAAAATTTTATTTTTGGGAAGAAAAAGAGATTTTGATCGAGTTTAAACCGAGCTGTGAGGTATATATAAGCTCTAGAAAGGCTAAGGAAGAGTTACGAACACTTTGGAGAAGTTTAGAGCCTTAGGGAAGCGAAAAAAAATGAACTGGAGTCGAGTACATAAACTTTTCTGCTGCTGCTGCGAAGAAGAACACGAAGAACATAAGACCCATAGAATCAGTCGTAGAGACAGACTTATTTTCAGTGACAACGAGGTACGGTTGCATCTTCCTGCAGTCACCGAAGCCCTTCAGCAACAACTCCGACTTCTGTTTTAGACCTTCAGCAACTACAGAATCCGCTGCTTTAACACCTTTCTCCCTTTTAATCAACTTTTGAGCCATAAACATGTATTTTGAGATTATGATTAATATGAGGAGCTAAACCCCATTGCTGAGGCGATAGAGGAAGATATTTTTCCAACAAAAAGTGGTATATTCTATTTTATTAATTTTATTTCAATTATTTTTATGATTATTTTCCTTGATTTATAATTGTTTGAATGATTTTTGGTAAGCAATTGTTATTTGTTTTGATAGAGCATGCTTAGCCATAGGTTCTTGATGCTTTATACTTTGGATTTACACTTGTTATTTTGAAAATCTACATGTTGCAATAGCTTAGAATCAAATTAAACGCAAAGATTGAATAAATATAAATACTAGATAAAATCACTTTGAACTTGGAAAATAGTGGAATCTTAGCCTCAGTGTTCTTTTAATATTGATATCAACTTTGTCAGTGTTTGCTATAATTTTTAGTGATTTTTCTATTTAGTTTTGAATTTAAGTCTAAAGTTATCCTTCACAAGTTCGAGAATCGAATCCTATTACCACCCCTTTCACTACAACTAAAATTCACATCACTCACAACTGTTCCCAACTGAACTTGCGGTTTACAAACTGGTTCACCAACCTTTCCTGTATTTCTGAAGCTCAAATATCTATGGTTTGCGAAGTGGTTCGCTAACCTACCATGAGCAAAAATATCAGAAGTTCTGAATCTCCCTCTTTTGATGTTTGAAACATTCCCAAATGATAAAATCATTTGTATGGGAAATTTTCAATTGATTCATAAATTAAGTCTTGAACAATAAATTGTTTGGAACTAATATTGTTAAGGACTTTTGAACATCTATGCTTGAATCATATTTCAAGATTTTTAACAAGATAAACTTGACTCAGAATTTCTTTTTCGCAATAAATCTATTAGAAGTCATACAACATAGTCTCGTACGATAGAATGGTAAGACAATGAGTAAAATATAATGGTTCAGTCTTCACATACCCAATTAATGAAGTTCTTCAAATGTCTTCGTCGATGTTCAGTCTTCGAGGGTGATGTCTGATACTCAACTACCAAATTCTAACCTAGTCCGATACTTGACTTAGTAGACTAGAAATCAATATATAGTTTTGATCATCTAACATTGACAACAAGCTTGAGATAGAAAAACTTATGGGTTCAACCGAGCATTGCTCTAGCAGATCATGTCTGCCAGATAATACCCCTAAAGGTAGTTATGACCGTTGATGGTGAAATTACAGTATGGTGTGATCCCATGCTTAAGATCTTCAAATAATGGTCATTTTGGGAACTCGGAAGTCCAAAGAAAACATGCCAATTCCAAACAATTATAACTAGTTGAAGCTTCTAATATTACAATTACTTTTGAGTGAGGACCCTTATATTGACCTTCCCATTCAACTAGACATGCATTCCATTCCCAATGCATGCAATCAAGACTACCTAGCATTCCTAGAAAACCCCTAATTGTGTTTGGGCAGTAATTGTAACAACATTTATCAGAATAGTTTTTCGTAAGAAAATTAGACCAAAACGGTCGACTACTATTTCTCAAAACATTTTGAGATACCTAAATGTAGTTGTTTTGCCCATGCATATGTATTTTATTTGTGGAATCTACTGGTACCCCATAACATATTATTAGAAGGGATACACCGATCTTTTGTTCGGGACTAAGGCATCGTACATGTCGTGCATCATACTGATAATTAATAAAGTTTCACCTGACAAAGCTCAGCAATAAGTTATGGTCTATGGTGATTTATAGAACAAGAGGATAAAAGTAGATATATAAGTAACTAAATACTCAGAGAGTACTGCCTAAGTCCTCACTATTTTCCTTGATAACCTTCAACCATATTATAAAAGCATTAAAAGAGATGAGTACCAGACAAGGAAACCCTGGTATTCATCTCACTCCTACTCGTGAGTGGATCAATACACTTCATTACTAACAGCTACTTAACACAAAACAAAATTAAACACTTAAATCTGTATTAAGACACTCATCATTCACTAACGGAACCACATGACCATGACAATACTACCCCCTTCAGAATATGATGGTCCTCAAGAATGATAATTTAGGAAATAAGCTCAAAAATGAGCCAAATCCTCACATGTTACATCAACAGGAGTGTGAGACCACTGAATCAATTATTGTTGAATTTCCTGGCCATTGCGAAAAATTTATTTAGAATCTAAGGTAGTAATGGATTTGAGAATGATTTCACCTTCATCATCCAACAATGGCAGCTTGGGAATGGTAGTTGATGCATCTCATATATATATTTTTTTTAACTAAGAGACATGAAATTAATATAAGGTGTATCTTGGGGATAGAGGGAAGGCCTAGCTAGTAACCAGCCTGTCTAATCTTTTGCACAATAAGAAAAGGGCCATAGTAACGTGCTTACAACTTGAAGTCTTTCATAATGCTATAGAAGACTACCTGGAAAATTCGGAGCTTCAAGTAGACCAAATCTCTCATCATAAAATATCAATATGTTATGTTTTTATCAGCAAACAACTTCATCCTATCGCGTGTTTATGAAGAAACTCCTTTAAAAGATCCATAATTGCATATGTTCTCTTCAAATATTCTTCTACTAAAGCCACAAAAGTGGTTACCTGGGGGTGTGTAACCATACAAATCCTCAAATGGCGACATATTAAAACTTACATGGTGATTTGTATTTTTTATGAATCAACAAGTTAGTTTGAATCACACATAACAGTAACCTACTCTTCCAAAAGGAATGAGCCTGAGTTTGATTAATTTATTTCTTTTTACCAGATTCAACAAATGATTTGCACATAAATACATCAATTACTCCTCCCATCACTCAGGCTTTCTCAACAACTGTTAGATCTCTTCTACCTACTAATCCTGTGACTAAGACAGTAAGATTAAATCGGCCAAGGAAATAAAGACACGTACAACACAAAATAACCAACCAGCAAACAAAGGCATGACCAATCAACTTACTCATAAGTTGGCCAATAGTCATATGGCTGACTCAATAATAGGCATATGACAATACCCTTTCCATCTAAATATCCTTGTCCTCAAGGATGAATTCAGGAAATTGAACATGAATGTGTGAAAAATCCTACCATATAACATCTTCAGGCTGAGAGTTTGTCCATTGGATAAGTACCTGTTTAACAGCAAGGCCACCACGTAAAGTTTCTCTATGAGCCAGGATAGCCATATGAGCCACAATGAAAGCTCCAAAAGTGTCCACTAATGGAAGCGAAGAAGATGGAGTAGAATGCTGGCCAAAAAATTTTCTTAAGTTGGGAGACACGAAAGACAGGGTGTATTCTTGAACCCACTGGGAGTTTCAATTTGTAAGCAACAGTGCCAACCTTATGCAAGACTTCAAATGGGCCATAATATTTGGTTGAGAGTTTGAAATTATGTCTGAGAGCCACAAATGATTGTTTGTAAGGTTATAACTTCAAAAATACCTAGTCACCAACAATAAAAGACCTGTCACTTCTGGATTTATCAGCATAGAACTTCATCTTGTCTTGAGCTCT
>JAJJMB010017986.1:5524598-5651203 GCA_023531105.1 Papaver atlanticum | reverse complement strand
TCAGGATGGTGTGGTAATTGGTGTTGAACCACCATTCATCCATAGCTAACCAATTTTCCCACAGTTTAGGAGTAGTGCCAGTCATGCACCTTAAATATTGCTCAAAGCATGCATTGGTTATCTCTGTTTGCCCATCTGACTGAGGATGGTAAGCTGTACTGAGATGTAAAGTGGTGCCTAAGGATTTAAACAATTCCTGCCAGAATTGGCTAATGAAAATCTTGTCCCTGTCAGACACTATAAAAGAAGGCAAACTATGGAGTTTGAAGACATGATGCATAAATTCCTTAGCTACAGAAATATCTATGAATGGATGGTTGAGAGAAATAAAATAGTTATACTTGGTCAGCATATCAACAACCACCAATATGACAGATTTTCTATTTGAGAGTGGCAAGCCTTCAATGAAGTCCATAGAGATATGTTTCCATGCAGCATTTGGAATGGGTAAGGGCTGTAATAGGCTAGCAGGAACATTATGTTCATGTTTGTTACACTGGAATACCTCACAAGTAGCAACAAAGTGGAAAATGTCTTGTTTCATCTTAGGCCATAAAAAATAGGCTTTGACTCTAGTGTAAGTACCTAACATCCCTGAGTGACTACCTATGGCATAGGCATGGACTGACTGCATGATAGAAGATCTAATGTTGTTACCAGCACCAACATAAAGTTTAGTTTTGTACCTGAGAATGCCCCCTTGTAAGGAAAAAGATTGGTGAGAAGGATTGATTAACAACTGAGCTACGAGTTACTGAACCACTGTGTCGTTCTCATAGTTGCTAAGAATATCTTGAGCCCAATGAGGTTGAGTTAAAGAGATTGCTAGACACTCATAGGAGAGAGGAAGTCTTGATAAGGCATCAACAACAGTGTTATCTTTCCCTTTCTTGTATCTAATATCATAATCTAAGCCCAAGAGCTTCATCGGCTATTTCTGCTGTAAAACTGAAGTCATTCTTTGCTCCATAAAGAACTTTAAGCTTTGGTGATTAGTGTTGATGATGTAATGATTATGAGAGATATAATGTCTCCACTTTTGCATATCCATAACAATTGCTAAGAGTTCTTTTATATAAGTGGACAAAGCTAAGGCTTTAGGGCCAAAAGGATTACTAAAGAATGCAATGGGTCTGCCAAATTGCATCAATACAACACCAACCCCTCTAGAGCATGCATTAGTTTCCAATACAAATGGAGAGGAAAAATCTAGCAGGGCAAGCACTGAAGCAGTTGTCATGGCTTGTTTGAGGTCTTGAAAGGCTTGGAGGGCAGTGAAATACCAAGCAAAAGAATCCTTCTTAAGCATGTCTGTAAGAGGCTTGCTAATAGTTCCATAGTCTTTTATGAACCCTCTATAGGGCCAAGGAAACCTCTCAATTGCTTCAAGTTTGTTGGCTGGGGCCAATTCTGCATGGAGGATATCTTATCAGGATCAGCAGCAACCCCTTCAGCAGAGATGAGATGACCCAAGTAATCCAGTTGAGGTTGAGCAAAACAACATTTCTTGAAATTAGCAGAAAGACAGTGTTGTCTCAATAACTCCAGCACCTGAGAGATATCATCAAATGTTCTTCCATAAACTTGTTGTAAATAAGAATGTCATCAAAGAACACTAGAACAAACTTCCTGAAGAAAGATTGAAAAACTTTGTTCATTAGTGCTTGGAATGTAGCGGGTGCATTAGTAAGACCAAATGGCACCACTTTAAATTCATAATGCCCGTGATGAGTTGTAAAAGCAGTCTTGTAGATATCTTAAATGTGCATTTTAATTTGATGATATCCTGCTCTGAGGTCCAACTTAGTAAATATGATAACTTTATTTAGTTCATCAAGAAACTCTTCAATTAATGAAATTGGAAATTTTTCCTTGACAGTCATGTCATTAAACTTTCTATAATCCACACAAAATCTCCGAGATCCATCTTTTTTCTTGACCAATAATATAGGTGCAGCAAATGGACTGGTACTGTCCTGTATAAGTCCAGCATCTAACATTTTTTGAACCAGTTTCTCAACTATTTCCTTCTGAATGTAAGGACATCTGTAAGGTCTTTGAGAAGTAGGAATGGAGTCTGGTTTTAAAGGAATTTTGTGGTCCACATCCCTTGGAGGAGAGAGTGTAGTTGGTTCAGCAAAGACATCTTCATAGCTATTGCAAAGAGAGGTAATTTCTGGAGGTGGAATAGAAGTGGGAGTTGCTGAGATGGAGAAAAATTGGCCAATAACAGTAGGTGTGTTGTTCTTAATAAATTTGAAGAAAGACTCACTACTGAGCAAGCTGCAAGAGGGTGTAGAAGAATGGCCCTGCAATGTAATCTACTTACCCTGATGCTGGAAGGAGATCTTCAGTTCAGCCAAATTGAACATTACATCACCTAATTGCTTAAGCCAGTCCACTCCCAATACCATATCACAACCACCTAAGGGAAGTACTCTCAAATCTCCATAAAATTGGTACCCTTGCATAGACCATTTCAAGCCATTACAAACACCATGACTGACAGTTGTGTCACCATTTCCTACTGTGACTAACATTTGACCAGTAGGAGTTATGTAAAGATGTAATTTTGCAGCCAAAGAAGCATCAACAAAACTATGAGTGCTTCCAGTGTCAATTAACACAATTTTTTTCTACTTCTTGAGTGTACCTGGAACTCTAATAGCGCTTTGAGTAACAAGGTCAGTCAAAGCATGAAGAGATATTTCTATAGTAGTATCTACAAAAGTTATGGGAGAAGCTGCTTCTTCCTCTGAATCCTCAATAGGTGGTGAAGAAGTTTCCTCATCAGAGGCTACTAGCATGAATAATTGTTGGGACTTACAACGATGACCAGGCTTGTAAAAAACATCACAATTATAACACAGACCTTTTTCCTTTGTCGCGTATGGCTTGCATTTGAGCAGGTGTAAGTCTTTTTATAGGTGGTAATGGTGACTCAGGTTTAGTTGGTGTAAGAGGGTGAGTAATTATAGGTTTGTCAGAAGAAAAAGAGGGCTTAGGGAGATTGGTAAGTGGTGGTAATGAGGTTTTGTAACTTGAAGAGGGTGAAAATGAACTAGTAGAAGGTTGAAATTCTCTGGGAAAAGTTTTGTAATGCTTAGTCTCCGACTCAACTGAAGCTTGCTGTAAGCGAGCCAAATAAAAGGCTTCAGAATCAGAACTGGTTTTAAACATTTGAACATGATTACGGATTTTGTCCTTTAACCCACTAATAAAACTCATAGTGAAATAATACTCAGACATACTTCGATTCTTAGCCTTCATTAAGGCCTTTAAAGATTCATACCATTCATAGTATTCTTTCACAATAGTTGTCTGGGACAATTTATTAAAACTGCCAACATAATTATCATAAGTCACATCTTCAAAGTGAAAACAAACATCAGAAGCAAATGTACTCCAATCAATAAACAATTTACCCTCCTGGTAATCTAAAAACCAAGCATCAGCCTTATCATCTAGATAAATAGAAGCTAGATCAACCCTCTTAGAACATTTAACAGAATTCAGGTAAAAATAACGTTCACATTTACGAATCAAAGCTCGAGGATTAGATCCATCAAAATGCGGAAAATCAATTTTAGGTTGACGAGCAAAGTTACCTGAAGTTAGAAGTAACCCAGAATTTTGGCCAGATTCAGTACCTGAAGGATCATACTGAGATTCACCACTTGGATCTGGCGGAACTGAAACACCAAGATATCTACAGATGGTAGCAAATTGAAAACTCAAAGTTTCTTCAATCGAAGTTATCTTGAGTTTGATGTTTGAGACGCTTTTTCTAGAGCTGATAAACGTTCTCCATCAAGCTTATGCTGATGAGCAACGTCCTTTACCGTAGGTTCTTTCTCACACCCTATCATGAATCAATAGCACATGATCGAACTAATCTGATACCAAATGTTATGAATCAACAAGTTGGTTTGAATCACACATAACAGTAACCTACTCTTCCAAAAGGAATGAGCCTGAGTTTAATTAATTTCTTTCTTCTTACTAGATTCAACAAATGATTTGCACATAAATACATCAATTACTCCTCCCATCACTCAGACTTTCTCAACGACCGTTAGATCTCTTCCACCTACTAATCATGTGACTAATACAGTAAGATTAAATCGACCAAGGAAATAAAGACACGTACAACACAAAATGACCAACCATCTAACAAAGGCGTGACCAATCATCCCACTCAGAAGTTGGCCAATAGTCATATGGCTGACTCAATAATAGGCATATGACAGTATTGTACCACCATTCAGCCAATGGAAGCCAATTTGAACCAATTCATTGGCTTATGACTTATCATACATCTCAAATACTTCTCAAAATATGCATTCATGCACTCTCTCAATTTTCCTATCTAATTGAAGATAATATGCAATGCTCACTGAAGATATGATCCTAGTATCCTGAATAGTTCTTTCTGGAAGGTGCTGGTAAAGACCTTGTTTCTGTTAAATACAATTGATGCTGGTAAGCCATACAACTTAAAGATGTTATCCAAGAACTCCTAAGCTACCGTAATTGCAGTAAAAGGATGAGTTAGTCTCACAAAGTGACTGTATTTGGTGAACCCGTCCACCACCACCATGATGACATCAACCCTTGTTGTTTGATCTAGGTATGCGCTCAATGAAATCGATGTTGATTTGCTGCCAAGCTTGGTCTGGAATAGAAAGTGGTGGAGATCCGGAGAGTGAGTATGTTCCACCTTGTTCCTTTCACAAGTATCATAATGACCGACCAATAGTAAAGTGTCGTGCTTCAATCATCTCCAATAAAAGTAGCTTTTGACTCTCATATAGCTGCCATGTATGCCTGAATGACCTCTAACAACAGAGAAATGAATGAAATGTAAGATGTGTTGTTTTAAGCTGGTCGCAGTGCCCACATGTATCCTTCCTTAATACCTGAGAATATCTCCACTGTAAGTATAATTTGGAACTGCAAAAGTATTAACTAATAATTATGGTGTAAGTTGAAAATATCCAACATCATTTGCATAGGTATTTATGATGTCCCAAGCCCATGTAAGGAGTGAGATAACCAGCGAGCTACAACCTGAAGTATAAGTATTAGCATATAATCTGGATAGAGCATCTGCAACTTTATTTTCTAACCTTTTTTTTAATGGGTAGTGTAGTCAAAACCCATAAGTTTCATGAGCCATCTTTGCTGTAACAGATTGGTGGTATTTTGCTCCATAAAGTATATGATACTCTGTTGGTCAATGTTGATGATGTAATATGACATGTCATGAGGTACTATATATATTTAGTGACAATATTGACTACAATCAATAGTTCTTTTTATTGTCGAAAGTCACAAAGATTTTGGACCAGATGGTTTGCTGTAGAAAGCAATTACATCAGCACGACTCCAATTCCCATAGAAAAAGGATCGGTTTCAACCACAAATTGCTTGTAAAAGTCTGCAGGGCAAGTACAAGGGTAGCGCATATGGTTTTGAGTCTATTAAACGCATTATTGGCTACTAGTGACTAAAGGGATGAATTTTTCTTTACGAGGTCAGTTAGAGGCTTACTAACGGTACCATAACCCTTAAAAAACTTTCTATAATAACAAGTAAGACCTAAAAATCCTTTTAATTGTGTAAGAGTTGTGGGAACACGCCAAGACTGTATGCAAGCAATCTTTTCATGTTCAACATACACTCCATCAGATGTTATTATATGATCAAAATATCCTAATGAAGATTGTGCAAAACAACATTTTGAGTTTTTAGCAAAGAGATGATGATATCTAAGTAATGAAAGAATTAAAGATAAATGATGAACATGCTCTGCGATGGATGGACTATAGACTAAAATGTCGTTAAAAAAAACAAGCATAAATTTTCTAAGATAAGGACCAAAAACTGAATTCATGAGATCCTGAAAAGTGGCAGGTGCATTGGTGATCCCAAAGGCATCACATTGAATTCAAAATTACCATGATGTGTCCTATCTTAGGAACGTCAGGAGTATGCAATCTAATTTGATGATTACCAGCTCTCAAATCTAGCTTAGTAAACACTTGAGCACCAGGAAGTTCATCTAAAATTTCTTTTATAACGGGTATATGAAACTTATCTTAGATGTGATAGCATTGAACTTTCTGTAATCAACACATAACTTCCAAGTGTTGTTCTTTTTCTTTACTATGAGTATGGGTGATGCAAATGGAATATGACTGTCCTGAATTATGCCACAACTCAGCATTTCTTGTACCAATGACTTGTGAATATAAGGACATTTATAAGGCCTAAGATAGGTTGGTTGAGAATCAAGTTTGAGAGTGATTTTGTGATCCAAAACTCCAGGTGGTGGTAGTTGCACTGGCTTAGATAAGACATCATAAAAGGTATGGAATAAGTCTTAGATAGGTTGAGCAATATCAGATGGTTCGGAAGAAGTAAAAATATCAAAACATTGACCCACCAAGGAAAGTGTATTCTTTTTGAGAAATTTTTTCATGGCATTGCCACTAATTATCATGAGGGATTATTTTGTAGATGTACCATGTAGAGTGATCTCTTGGCCATTTTGTGTGAAAGTAATGGATAACTTGGCTAAATTGAATATTACATCACCCAATGTTCTCAGCCAATCCGTCCCTATAACAATGTCACAACCTTCTAATGGAAGTAATCTCAAGTCTACAACAAATTCTAAATATTGCATTTTCCATTTGAGTTGATGGTAAACTCTAGTATTTGTAGTCCTAACCTAACATCATTATCTACAATAACCAACATATGGGATGTTGGTTGCACATCACAACCCAATTTAATATCAAGAGAAGAGTCAATGAAGTTGTCGGGTACTCCCTATGTCCACTAATATAGTGATAGCTTGTCTCCTGAGAAAACCAGGTATTCTGATAATATCAGCACTCGTATTACCTGTGAGAGAATTGAGAGAAATTTCCATACTAGATTCAACCAAGGTGCCTGTAGAAGTTTCAACAACATGTGATGGATCTGAGCCAGCTGCCTCTTCTTCAGTCATTATCATGAACAATTGTTGATATTTACATCCGTGTCCTTGTATATACTGCTGATCGCAGTTATAGCAGAGTCATTTGGCTCTTCTTTGATTCATTTGTTCATGAGTTAATCTCCTTATAGGTGGTGTGTAAGTAGATCTAGGTGTTTCATGGGAGGTTGAATAATGGTGGTTGGTGTAGAAACACCAACTGTAGAAGAAGGGGGGTTGGGTTTTGGAGAGGAAAATCTACTGAATGTAGAGGTAGTGGGAGGTTGCTTTTCTTGAAAAGGCTTTTGAGGTTGGTGCTGAGAGTAAAAGCAACCTCTTGTATTCTAGTTAAGAATAAAGTTTGAGAGAAAATAGTGTGTGAGAGTAAAATATCAACTCGACACGTGGCGCAAGATCTATACGGGTGCACCATATAATACTACAAGCAACTACACAATAATACTACCTTTTGTAATCCTTATCCTAACTAGTCAGCATCTAGTCAGCCCTAAGGGCAGTAATGTAATTCGATGTACAATACCCCCCTATATAAGAGAAGGAGATATAGGTTAAAAGGGGTTCCTTCTTCTTCATTCTCTCTCTAAGCTAGAACTAAGCTCTTCTTTTTCTTCCATGGATGGAGTTTCAAGTCCCTTGAGGACCCCCATTCATGGATCTTTGTGTAACACCATAAATAATAGTGAAAACAAAGTGGATGTAGGTCTTTTATTGGTCGAACCACTATAAAATCCGTGTGTTAATCTTTACTTTTATGCACTTTTATCTTTTATGTTTGATTTTCAATGATTTATGTTCATTAGATCTTGCTGGATGTAGTAGTCAAAAAAGATGCAACTACATTTTGGCGCTAGAAACCCGGATTTGTGTAAAGATTTATTATATCTAGTCCGTAAACTTGTTGTTTTGAGATTTTTTCTTAAGTTCTTTACTTGTATGAGTAGATCTTAGAACAAAATGAGTTCCTTAAACCCGGAGTTCAAAACGATCCTCTACATCAAGAAGTTCTGAAATTTTCTTCTATTTACTGATCTCTTCACTGATTTGGTTGAGATTCTACAAATAATTTGTTTTTTCATCACTTTTAGTGATAAGTCTTACTCCTTATAGTAGATCTAGTTGATTTCAGTGCTCAAAGGGCAAAAACGTAATTATTGTTTTCCTCTCCGATGTTTCAAGACATCAGGCGATGTTAAGTTTTCAGATCTACAAGTTTTCAAACACAAGCTTTCAAAAACAAAGCAAAAAAGAGTCGTCGGTAATAATCTATTTTCCTTGAGTAGAAAAACCGATTTAAGCTGCAGATTTGAAGTCAGGAAAGATGTATTTCTCAAACCCATTTAAATCTTTTCAAACGATGAATAAATATCCAAGTTTTGGCCTGATTTGGGAATCATTGCTTAGTTTTTTATAACTGTCTCAGATAATACAGATCTTACTGACATGAGATGCTAATGGATGAGTGTTTGTCGCTGCCATGATCGGAGAAATAGTTGTATGGATTTAATCACCATTTTCTATTGTCATGGTTGAAGTAGAACGAAACCCCTGTCACAGAGAACTCCAATGGCGTTAAGACGAACTCAGCTCGTGCTGATAGTTGTGAAATCACGATGGTGGCAAAAGAGATCATCCGATCTCGTGAAGGCATGAACCTAATGGAGAAATAGATCATCCGATCTCATGAAGGTAAAATACCAAAGATGGCCAAAGAGATCATCTGTTACCGTAAAATACCATAATCCTGATGACGAAACGAGTAACCTCGTGAAGGAAAAACCCAACGACGGAAGAGATCATCCGATCTCATGAAGCAACAATCTCATGAAGGCATGATCCTGATGACCTGCCAAAGAGATTATCTGACCTCATGGAGGCATAACCTCAATAGTGAAAGAGATCATCCGATCTCGTGAAGGCATGAACCTAACGGCGGAAGAGATCATCCGATCTCCTAAAGGCATAAGCCCTATGACAAAACGAGTCATTTCATAATTGAAAAACTCTAACGGAGAAAGAGATCATCCGATCTCTTGGAGGCATGAACCTAAAGGAGATATACGTGATCAACTGATCTCATGAAAGCAATACCCTGAGGGAAAAAGAAGTTATTCGGTTTCATGGAGGAAAAGCCTTGATGGATCAATCCGATCTCGTGAAAACGAAGTCCCAAATGGTGCCAAAACGAGACCAACTCGTGCTGCTAATAATGATAAACGAAGTAGCCACCGATGGAATAGTTGATTGGAATTCATCACCAATCACTATTGTTGTAAATTAAAATTTGTCAACCAAAAATATTAACCCGCTCTGTAGACGATGGAACTAAGCTACCTAATGGAGTCTCGAAAACACAATCACCATTGCTGCCATCCCGATGTGACGAACAGAGAAGTATAACCCAAAACAGGGAGGTTTTAATAATGCATGATGCCAATGGTGGAGAAAAAAGGAGTCACCCGATGAGATACTTAATGCTGACATAGAAAGGAAACATAAAACCTTTTGCAAACAAAATCTCCCATAAAACAGAAGAACTTTATTTTAAGTAGTAACCTAGAAGGACAAGCTTTCCGGTGGTTATGATCCATGACGATTAATGGTGAAAAGAGAATTCACCCACCCACATGATCACGATACCAAGTCTCGATACCACGACGAGATAAATGGTTGGTATAATCCCAACCTCGTCTGAGGAATACCAGCTCGTGCTGTCAATAGAGGAGCCAGAGGCACTCGAGCTGTAAATTTTGCATGCACTTACAAAGTGACCATGAAGATGAATGACGGAGTAAGGGATCACTACCATGATGATATAATAGATTGGATTTAATCACCAATCTCTATCACTGTGGCTCCAAGACGAACTGCAGCTGCATGCTTCCTAATTGACGAAGCCAAGTCAAGTAGCATGACTATGATGAACTCAAACGAATTAATTCGTGCTTACCCATCCGATCATCAGAAGGATCATGATGTAATCATACTAACTCGGAGTAGCAGCTCGGAGTGTAACTCGGGATCACCAGCCCAACTCAACTCAGATCGGACAAACCACCTCGAGTAGTTGTATCCGTATCGGACGAACCAATCCGAGGAGAAACGAATGACTTGCTCGGACTCACCAACCATATCTCCCAGAACATTAACTCAGGCGAATTAACTTGTAAAGAACAATTCATTCCCATATCCCACGACGATGCCAAAAGATGAGACGTACCTCAAAAGAAGGACGGACAATGGTGGCAATCCCAAACGAACAAACTGGAGGGACGACTCCACATGATGGAGACTAGTGATCAAAATTACTGATGATTACATACTATGATACATAAAGGCAAAAGGGTGACACTAATGGTCATGCAACCAGGTGAATCCTAAAGGCGCCAAATCGAAGCAAGGATTATGATAATAACGTCTCATTACAAGGAGAAATGGATCATTGGAATTCATCACCAATACAAACCACCTCGAGAAGCTTACAGATCCTGAGCTCAAACTTACCATGCTACTATGGCGAACTACCTGGCTATCACGGATTCAACAACGACGAGATGGCACGGCCATCAACAACTCATGCTGAGATGAAACAGAAGCCTGAAGGGCAATGGGGCACAATCCAATTCTGTCCACATCAAAATATGTCGACATATCTCGACGAACTCGACGAAGTAAGACTAGTCCAAGTAACGGCAGTCTCACATTAATGAGCTATTTTCTTTCTTTGTACAGTGGAGGATCCAATATGTCGTTAAAACCCCACAGACGTACAACCTTGGAGGTGCAAGGCGTCGCTACAATGACGAAATATTCGATTGTATTTAAACACCAATCGTTATGAATTTATAAATGATGATAGTAACAGAAAAATGGGACACTCGATCCCGCAGATATAAGATCTCACAGGCGGAATAACTGTTATGTTGGAATTTATTACCAATCACCGCCGCAGTAATGTGTGAAATGCCGAATAGAAAGGGTCTAATCCCAGCTGGAGGAGCTTTGAATAGCAAAATGAACCACACTAGGACGATCCCCGGCGATATGGCGAGCCTAACAAAGAGGCGCTAAACAACATCTCATGATGAGATATGGGAGACGCAACAGAATTCGAAGGAGACGCGCCATGGAGCAAAGTCCCGCAGCCCTGATAAAAAAAGTGGTTGGAACTAATCACCAACCCTTACTGGCAATGTTAAATCCTTGAAAAAGAAATATAAGACGAACCAACGATTCTACGGAGTCAATCTTGTGATGAATGGATGACTAAAACTCACCAATCTCCATTAGCCTGGAGTCCAGGCCTAAGTAGTTAGTCTCTGGACGATAACTCGATGAACCATGACGTTATAAGTCAAAATATCACAATGATATTCTCCAAGGAGATAAGTCTAACTCCCAGCACCAACGAAGAAAGGTAACCAATCTAGAATAAATTGCGAAGGCAAACATTCAAAGAAAGAATACAAAGGTGGAGAGACTTAATTAAAAGTTTTCTTAAACCATTTCTTACAAAGAAGGGTAACTAATCTAGAAGGAGACGAGATCCCATGTTAAATACCGATGCATCGATGAAATGCTACTTCAAAACTCGAAGTGAAAATTTTGTAGCGAATGACAAACAGTAGCGGAACCGCTATAAGCAGGGTCGTCACCCTACAATGGTGGATGAAGCTTAAATTTCTTATCTCACTTTCGTCGTATTCACGACAACATGAAAAGTCAAGACGGTGTCGAATGAACCACCATTTATGCATGAACAATTAGTTATGTACTAAATTCCAGGAGCACCTCATAACGAAGAGCCCTGCACACTGATAAATTTAACAAGAAGAAGTAATCGTTAACATAGCGATTCAGCTCCATAATGAATTATGATTCCCATGACGCACAATCTTGCTGCCAGAGGCGAAGTCCATGCTTGAAGTTACAGCCACAGTAACCATAGCTCGTTCTTACCAATAAAGGTGAAACTCATCCATGAAGTCATGCCCAGAGCTACATCGCTCAGCAATCCAAGGCGTCCCCACGATAAGGCCAAACTATGAAGTAACTACTACCACCATCAGCAAAAAGCTGGGCACTGACGATTATAAGTCAGTATACACACTGATGCCACAATAAGACGACATATTGGAGGTTGGAGATAACGAGTCTCACAGAAGCCAGACGAACCCGACACTACCAAATTAAACCACAGTGATGTGCAAAAAGTGGAGTTAGATAATATCCACCATATAATCCTCCATGAAGGGAAAAGGTTGTTAAGAAGGTCATTACCCAAGCAACAGCGGACATGAGAGTCCCTTACCATTCTAACGAGAATGACAAAATTCGGAGGATACATTCCTTCAAGACCATTAAATATGGTATCGCTCGGAGGATACATTCCTTCAACAACATTAAATATGGAGTATACAAATTGCTAAAAGCCCAATGGGGGAAATTAGCACGTTCAAGGAACATTCCTCGAAAAATATCACCCTTGGTATGATCATGGGATAAAAGGGGCCACGAAGTCCAACTAGCTAAGGCTATATGCCTTGAATGAGATTCTATTTGGAATAATAACTTTAAGTCTCTCTTTCGAATATTTTCATTTTGTTTGCCTTAATTTTTCTTTTTCTTTTGAATTTATTCGTATTTAAGATTTATGTTCGTTTTGTTTATATGTTTACTCTTTGCATTGCATATAGTTAGAAAATTAGGATTCCAAGTGATACTCTTCTAAAAGCCCATCAAGTATGGCACTCAGTCGAGAAAACATCTTCTCGATAGACCATCAAGCATGGTATGGTGCTGGCCACACCTTCCATTCTCCATAGAATGATGCGGGACAATACCCAAGCTGCCTGAGACGGACAAAAGACCCAAGGCAATGCCATCTGACCCCATGAAGTGAGATGAAGCGGGGGACACCCTAGGCTACCTGAGACGGAAACAGACCTAAGGTAATGCCACCACGACCACGAGTCGGATGATGTCCTAATATACAGGAGGTATCCAGAACTGAAGAACTCTCCTTTTGGCTAAGGGCGAGAACCATTCGGCCGAGATATCGCCCTACTAAATTTGGTCTCATAATGTGACTCAAACATCTGATCACAGAACCAAAGGGCAAGTGTAACCTAAACAGGACACTATTAAAATAACAAAGGCGAACAAGGAAATACGTTTTACTCCAAATCCAACACCGTGAGAGATGGCCTGTCCAGCTAAGGAACTGATCACTCCTTGGCCTTATCACCCATGGTTGGATTAATGGCATAAACGAAAAACATCCTCAGAGCCACGACAGTAAATAAATGATAAATACAAAAACAGGTAATTCACCAACGGCAAAGCCGTCCTATGTAACAAAATAAAGGTATCAGTTGCCTCCCACATACGAGGACTCACAAAAACTTACTTACGGAATATATCGCCTTGGACGATAAACGATGGCCTATCGGAGAGAACCAACACCTTTAGATATTGCCTCGAACAATGCACGAGGACTTACAAAAAGCATAACCAATAAAATAACTAAAGGAGCATAAGTGGTGAGACATCGGACTCCATTAACACAAGTTATATGGTGAAAACTATCAAAGTGGAACTTCATTCTATCGTTCTCAACACACTCATTCACACACATAAAGGTGAACTTAGCTCGTGAAACATCAGCTTACCTCGTTGCCATACAATGATCGCATCAGCGATACCCAAAGCAGAAAACAAAAATTCTGCACGAGGACCACTATGGTGGTTAAAGAAGGAATGCAGTCCAAACCATCGGGGGGCCACCCGATGCAAGGAGATAAACTAACTCCATGAAGTAGAAATTCTGGCACAATCCAATGCGAAACGCAACAATCCAAGGGAGTACTTGGAACCCAAGACATAGGCAGGGGCACATGCATTTAGAAAAATGTTACCTCGCCAACACCACCACATAGTAACGATGGCCAGGAGATGAAAAATCGTCCTAAAATCTCAAATAAGAAAGACCAATCTTATTTCTAAATCGCAGAAATGATGCAACAAAGACGTACCAGAGATGCTACAATTATGCAAACCTCATAAAAAGGCGATTTCAGTACCAACCTCAAGAGGTCACGGCGAAGAAGACAAATTCCTTCCCAAGGCGGGTGGACTGATGTTAAAAATATATTTTCCAGTTTGTGTCAAAGACCAACTGAAGGCCAGCAAAAACAAGGGCGATCCGGGCAAACGAAGCCGATGGTGTAAAATACAATAAATTTTCCTAGGAGATTGAAGTGAACACTACAAACTAAAACTCAATCAGAGGGAAAATCCGAACAAAATCCGAACGAGACACACCCATCTCTAAGCTATTAGGCGAATAGCCATACACCAATCTCAATGACAGGGACGAGATCTATCCAGGAGGAACACGAGGTCCATCCCAACCATAACACAAATTGAGGAGCACGATGTCTGTCCCAACCAACCCTTCACAATAGTGTCGGGAAGCAACATGGTGACCCGAAGGGAGCTTGGAGAACACCAATCTCCTTAATTACAACAGTTAGTTGGTCTAAAAAACAAACTCAAAGACGAAATAACATGATGAATTGAATCAAGCAGGGGCACCACCTGTGCCTCGGAACTGAGCATGAGAATAGGGGCAAGTATGCATACTACAAAGGAGCAGATGGTATTCCCCTACTCAATTCCTTCACCAACAGTTGTAGTGCCAAAAAAATGGCGTAAACAAAAACTCATAATCAGCAGGCCCGCCAACGGCAATAATGGCGCAGCAAAAGAAGAGGGTTGTCACCCCACAACGACGATTGACGATTAAATTTATTGTTACATTTTATGTGAAAGGAGAATCCTTGAGAAAGCCCGTCAACGATGGAGAACTTCTTAGATGCACGATGAGAACATTACAACAAAAGATGTGGAAGTCATAAACTTGCAGCAAACAAATGGCATTTCAAAAAGACCCATGATGGCGACTACGATGGGAAGCAAGGCAGGGGCAATTTCCCTCAATAAACCATGAATAAATGAAGGAGACAACACTCCACCGAGGAGCATGACGATAAATAAAAAGGCGAAAACGAATCCAAGGACCAAATCATCATGGCAAAAACACCTGTGAAGGAGCAAACTCTTAACGAAAATGAATACCATGGTGCAATTGATTCACCATGAGGTAACCACAACACGAAGCTCATCTTGAGCCGAAACCAGTCATTAGCGCAAGCATCCGATGGCAGATGAACCCATCACCATAATAATGAAGATGAACCTCGGAATGGATGTATCTCAGAGTCCAGATGGAGAGCTCATAATAACCAAATACTTGGTCGTAGTGCTCATTCTCAAAGCATGAAGATAACAGTATAAAACTTAAAATCCTACCTGGAGGCGAACGAAAGATAAACATTGCAAAACTATCACATAAATGTCTTTGGACCAGTCTTAATGACCGAGGCAAGCCCTATACAGGAGATCACATTTATAACTACTCACCAAAGAGTAAGCATGATAACCACCGGCGTACTGAATGAGGGACTAGAAGTTATGATACTGCCACTGCAGTTTTCCCATGAGCATTATACCAAATCCTAACGACGAGACTAGGAGATACTAATGACAAGACGTCAGGAAAACCTATGCCATCAAGATGCGCGACGGAATTCTTGGAACTTCACATAAGAATAGGGGCAAGTATTAATACTTTTAAAATAAATAGTATTCTTATTGCTCAGTCCCTTCAGCAAACAATCGAAGCACCACAATGAAGTGCTAGCCTACTTGCTCATAAGCATCTAAGGCACATCTGGAGAATGCCATAATGAAGCACGACGAAGAAGCAACTTCGCGATTGCTATTCAAAGCACTAATGGTGGAAATAGTACAACAAACGGAGAGGGTCGTCACCCTAAAAAGGCGAATAAAGTAAAGTTTGCTTTTGTATTTTATGTTTTAGTTAAAACGAATGTAACTCGGTGAATCCACACTCATGACTAGGCGAAAAGGAGGACGCACAAGATCAACTCGGAGCAAAAACACTTCGAAGCAAGACTTTTCAAAATCTTGTCCGACCACTCATCTCGCCTCAAAAACAACACCTAAAGAAGATTTTTACGAAGATTCTTCTTCGAAGAACCTCCAAGAAAAGGAGCAAAATGTGATAGTAAAATATCAAATCGACACGTGGCGCAAGATCTAGACGGGTGCACCATATAATACTACAAGAAACTACACAATAATACTACCTTTTGTAATTCTTATCCTAACTAGTCAGCATCTAGTCATCCCTAAGGGAAGTAATGTAATTCGATGTACAATACCCCCTATATAAGAGAAGGAGATATAGGTTAAAAGGGGTTCCTTCTTCTTCATTCTCTCTCTAAGCTAGAACTTAGCTCTTCTTCTTCCATGGATGGAGTTTCAAGTCCCTTGAGGACCTTCATTCATGGATCTTTGTGTAACACCACAAATAATAGTGAAAACAAAGTGGATGTAGGTCTTTTATTGGTTGAACCACTATAAAATCCGTGTGTTAATCTTTACTTTTATTCACTTTTATCTTTTATGTTTGATTTTCAATGATTTATGTTTATTAGATCTTGTTGGATGTAGTAGTCAAAAAAGATGCAACTACATAGTGGGTTTATGCATTTGAACAGAGCTAAGCAAGACATCTTTCAATTTACTAACAAAAACTTAAAACAAAGTACTCCTTAGTGAGATGAGGGTGTTTTTGCTGAGCATCAAGGCTTTAAGTTGCTTAAACTGTTCGAAATACTTATCAACATATGTGAGTTGAGACAATTTGTTCAAACAACCCACATACTTATCATTAGCAAGATCTTCAAAACGATTACAAATAGATTCAACAATAGTAGGCCAAGAGATATAAGTTTTACTAGTGAGAAAATTTAAAAACCAAGAGTCTGTTTCACCATCTAAGTGTAAATAAAAAAACTTTGTTTTCTGTTCTTCAATAATAGAGTGGGTCTGATAATATCTTTTACACTTTCTACACAATTGTGAGGGGTTTCTCCATTGAATCTTTGAAAATCTAGGTGCTTCAGAAAAGGGATTTGAAGAACCACAAGTTTGATTATTGGAGTGTTATTGGAAAGTACTACTCGAAGATGATGTTGTGTGAGAAGGAGAAACACTATTATGTTGATTGGAGGAGATCTAGAGAGAATATCAATTAGAGTATCAAACTTCGTTCCGTTTCTCTGAGATATGGTAACCAAGATAGCTAACATAATATCTTGTATTTGTGTAGAAGCAGTACGCTAAGCATCTTAACATGTATGGATATCTATGGAATTTTTGAGAGGTTATGTAAGTTCACGGGTTGTTACATCCTGTCATGTTTGAGAGAAAAACCAGTGTCCTGGATGATACCAAATGTTATGGTCTGTGGTGATTTATAGAAGAAGATGATAAAATTAGATAGAGAAGTAACTCAATACTCAGAGAGTGCTATCTAAGTCCTTACTATTTTCCTTGATAACCTTCTACCAAGATGACCAAGATTAATACCAAACTTTTCGTGTCACTAGTTTTCATGTCACTCCTACACGTTGGTAGATCACTACACTTTATTGCTAACAACTACTTAACAGAAAATAAAATTATCTAACTAATAAAACACTTAAACTTGTATTAAGACACTCAACACTCACTAAGGGACACCACAAGACCGTGACACAATAATCCTTTGAGTCAAGTTGCGGCCCATGAGGAATCGACGCTGAAAATCTGCATCATAATACACACATCCATGATTAAAATAATCATGCATCATCTTGTCGTGGTAAAAATACCGATTTCACCACGTCCATCTTCTAGTGAAAACTTCTTTGGCTCTAAAGGCTTTGGTATCATCCCTGAATGTAATTGCAACATAAAGTTTCGCCGCCTCTTGCCTTATTTGCCTTTTCATCCAATTGACGCAAAATCTCTACATAAATTTCCTGCTCTTCTTCGTACAAGGTTCCATTCGTTTTCATATCTTCCTCAGAAGAACCAAAATCAGAAATCTTGGTCACAAAATTAAAGTGATCGAAATTGAAAGAAAATTGATAGGATAAAAGTGTATTATGATTTTGGAGGATAAAATTGAGTAATATATATTGAGGCAAAAAATAGCCGTTGTTAAAAAACTACCCGTTAGCGGCGGTGAGTGAGCCGCTAGCTGCTCAACAAAAGTTGTTGGCGCTTCCTCCTAGCTAGCGTGCTAGGTAAAACCGCGTGATCATACCTTCGGCATGTGCTTCTTGTGTTGCCGCAAATCACTTTTTTTTTTTTTTGACCATTCACCTGGCTGAACTATTCGCAATTTGCCATAGGAATTGCCCTTGCATAACCAAGAAAACCAGGGGACGAGTTCCACCTATAAATAAGTTCGCTCTCCAATTTTTCATGTAATCGCACGTGGTAAACATTCGTTTGCGTCCCAATATCTCTCACTTCAGAAGCTCTCGTGAATTTTGAAAGAGAGTTTAAACTGAAACCCACCCCTCTCTTCCAATCTCAGGCAATAAGAGTGATTTCCATCCACGACGAACATACTTTTATCCTTTAAAGAGCTTAAGGTTTTAATCCAAGTTCCACATTCCTTTAAGAAACCCTAGAAGAAAACAATGGAGGAAAATCAGAACGGTAAAGAAAGTTTGACAGTGCTTGAAATTGAAGAAGAACCAATAGTTGGTCCTGCTCCTCCTCCTCCTCGTCCTCGCAAACGTCCCCTGCAGTTCGAACAAACTTATCTTGATTCTTTGCCCTCTGCTAATATGTGAGTTGTATTTCTTTTTCTGTTTTTTTAATTTTTTGTGTTTGATAATTGGATGTTTGAAAGTTAGGGTTTTAACTTCGTGGAATTAGGGTTTTGGATCCGCGAACTGTTACTTCATCCAATTTATAGTATTAACATCTCTACAATGACTGAACTTAAAAAGAAAATTCTTACAATGTATGAAGTATGAACCACGATGAATATTTTGTATATACAGGTATGAAAAAAGCTTTATGCATCGCGATGTAATCACACATGTGGCTGTGTCACAGGCAGAGTTTTTAATAACTGGAAGTGCTGACGGTAAGTTTGTTTCATAACGTTCAGCGCGTCTCTTTGGGTTATTTCCATTATCAAACAAAACTTGGACTAAAATCCGGATGATTTGAAAAGCAATTGATTATTGAATTAGCATTAGTAGTTGCTTTCACTCTGACCTTTCTTAAACTTTCAGGTCATTTGAAGTTTTGGAAGAAAAAACCAATTGGCATTGAGTTTGCTAAGCATTTCAGATCTCACCTTGGACCTATTGAAGGTTTAGCCGTGAGTGTCCCTCCCATACGCTTAAACTCTAGCCAATTCTTGTTTAATGTTTTTTTTTGCTTTTTGAGTGGCTTCTTTATCGTATTTCAAACTCTAGAATTTCACATTCCAGTTTATGCTCGGTGGGTTTCGTCCCGCTTCATGGTGCTCGTAGTTGATAAAATTTAGTGCCAACAGTAAGAAAGATCATGTGCGCATGTGCAGTTTCTCTTCTCTATCATTATTTCATAGTCCTCTACTAAGTGAAGTAGTTGATCTGCTTGTGCTGGTGCTTCTTTATGCTATTTGTGTAGCCTTGTTTATTTGAGCGATAACTAGTATAAAACACAACAATAAAAACCATGTTAGGCATAATTTTGTGTTTAATATTTCTTCTGCATTCAATACATGATTTAGTGGCAGTCATCAACCATGACCTGGTTCAGCAATGCAGGTTAGCGCAGATGGCTTACTTTGTTGTACAATTTCAAATGACAAATCGGTGAAGATATACGATGTCGTCAACTATGATATGATGGTCATGATACGCCTACCCTTTGTACCCGGTACAGTTGAATGGGTTTACAAGCAAGGAGACGTCAAAGCGAAGCTTGCCATTAGTGATCGCAACTCCCCGTTTGTTCATATATACGATGCACGTTCTGGTACAAATGAGCCAATTATCTCTAAAGAGGTTTGCTACTTTTCCTCCAATTAGATTTTCAAAATTGAACTTGTTATATCTGCTTATGTTTTGATCTTGAGACTGTTCTTATTTTGCCTGTATGTGATTATGTAGATACACATGGGCCCAGTAAAAGTTATGAAGTACAACCAGATCTTTGACACAGTAATATCTGCAGACGAGAAGGGAATCATTGAATACTGGTGTCCTGCTACACTGCAGTTCCCGGAAGATAGGTATGCTATCTGAAAGAAATACTAGTTAGTGTATAAGGTTCTGCCAACTATGTCCTAGAGCTAGTGCTTCATTCTGAGTGACGTCCTAGAGCTATTACTTCATTCTGAGTGAATTTCTTGTTAGTTACAGAACTATCTCGTCTGTGATTGTGATTTTGTTACCTCTTACCGTTGATATTAGTGTGTTATATGCCATTACATTTTGCAGAGTGAGTTTCAAACTGAAGAGTGACACCAGTCTCTTTGAAGTTGTGAAGTGCAAAACATCTGTTTCTGCAATTGAGGTACAATATATTTCTGATATTTGTGGTTAGAAAGTCAACTCTCAGAACCATATGGGTTCGGTGCCTAAAATTTCCTACTTTTTGTATTTGCTAGTGAGGGGTTAATCTTTATCTTTGTAGGTTAGCCCTGACGGCAAGCAATTCGCCATTACATCTCCTGATCGTAAAATACGTGTGTTTTATTTTAGAAGTGGTAAGCTTCGACGACAGTATGATGAGTCCCTGGAGGTAATAATGCTTTTCACTTCAAACCAGTTCTTTTTGACAGTTCGCTTTTTGAGACTTCTTATAAGTTTTTGCTACTCATTTAGGCGGCACAAGAACTCCAAAGGGCCGATGTTCCTCTCTATAGGTTAGAAGCCATTGATTTTGGACGAAGAATAGCAGTTGAGAAGGAAATAGAAAAAACGGAAAATGTGCCTCAACCAAATGCGATCTTTGATGAGAGCTCTAACTTCATCATATATGCAACACTTCTTGGCATTAAGGCAAGGCTTACGGAATTGTTGTTCTCACATGTGCAAAATAGTTAATGATTGCCAGTACTAATATTGAAATTTCATTATGTTAATTGTGTATGCACAGATGGTAAATTTGCAGACAAATAAAGTTGCTCGAATTCTTGGAAAGGTTGAGAACAATGATAGATTTTTAAAAATTGCTTTGTATCAAGGTGACAGAAACAGTAAAAAGGTGAGAAAAATTCCCGCGGCTGCAGCTAATGTCAACGAGGGCAAAGATCCTTTGACAGACCCCACCCTCCTTTGCTGCGCTTTCAAGAAACACAGGATCTATTTATTCAGGTATCGGAAAGATTCTCCTTTATATCTTGCGTGCAATATGATTTGCTGTCAGTTTTCCACAACTACCACCAGTAGACATCTAAATTCCCTTAAAAACTTATGAAGTCTATATGATATCATTATATTGATTAAATTGTTATGTCGATCAATGTCGATGCTAGGATGTGTAGCAAAACTTCTAGACAATCCGAAACTTAATATAGATTTCCTTTTTTCACTTTTATTACTAATCATGAATATTTGAGTCCTTCCACCAGTCTAAACAAATTCCGACTGTTGTGGTTTTGGTTATTCAGTCGAAGAGAACCAGAAGAACCGGAAGACGCAACTAAAGGAAGGGATGTATTTAATGAAAAGCCCCCTGCTGACGAACTTTTGGCTGCTTCCGATATAGGAAAATCTGTTACAACATCTCTTCCTGAGAATGTGGTGGGTCCCCTTCTTTTTTTTCAACACTACTGTGGTCATACTCCTTTTACTTAGTTTTGGTTATATACTTTTGGTTTATCCATGTGTTGGCCTTTTGAATCAGATTATGCACACATCACTTGGTGATATTCACATTAAACTGTACCCAGAAGAATGTCCCAAAACTGTGGAGAACTTCACCACTCACTGCCGCAATGGTTATTACGATAATCTCATTTTCCACCGGGTTATCAAAGGCTTCATGATACAGACAGGAGATCCTCTGGGAGATGGCACTGGTGGGCAGTCTATTTGGGGTAGGGAGTTTGAGGATGAGTTCCACAAAAGGTAACTCCTATTGCTGATTGGCATGGTAAAGGCCAGTTACAAATTTTAATTGGGTTTCCTCTAGGGTCATATGAAAAGCTTATTTTGCAAAGTTCTCGTTTATTTCCTCCCTGTCTCAGGTTGTTTTCTTAACCTGTCCATTCTAGCGCCAGGTTCTCATTTGTTAGGAAGCTTACATATGAAATGGTTACTTTTTCTAATTTGCAGTTTGAGGCATGACAGACCTTTTACACTATCCATGGCAAATGCGGGGCAAAACACCAATGGCTCTCAGTTCTTTATAACCACTGTGGCAACTCCATGGCTGGATAATAAGCACACTGTATTCGGTAGAGTTGTGAAGGGAATGGACGTAGTACAGGTATATTAAATTTTATTTCTATATTTTTACTATCCTCACGTGCTTGCAAACATCAAGTTAATTACTGAGCCAAATATCAAGTCTTTGAATCTTAACCGCTACTCACTATATACAGGGTATAGAGAAGGTGAAGACAGACAAGCAAGACAAACCCTACCAAGATATTAAAATATTGAATGTGACTATCCCCAAGTGAAGCTTTTCCTTCTTAAGGAAATGAATTGGTAGAATATGTTTCAGTTGTTATCCTGTTAAATTTTGGATATTTGTTTTCAGTAATGAACACTAATTCAGTTTTGTAAACACCACTATATTTCTTGTTACCTTTAAAGAAATTTTCATTTCCAATGAATGTAGAAATCTGAGAACATTTAAACATTTTGTATGATAGGCAAAAAACACTGGTTTTTTACATCAGTAATATCAGTTTTCCTATTACAACCATCTACGGTAGCTTAACATCAGTAAAACCAGATCATTTCTTCGTCTTAAATTCTTTTTCAAATGTACAGATAATGGTGTGCCAAAAGTGAGCAAAAAACACAAATATTAAAGTTTCTTCGTTCCAGCACTTCTTGGTTTTGTTTATAGGTCGGAAGAATAGGTCTCAGCTTTGAAAAATACTGTAGGGTTTTTCTAACAACCACTCACATTAATGTTTCTAGAACATGTGAACCTAATAACGCATACACGGACTCGTGGCGACCTGGTGCACGTTAGCAGGCACTCGTCATTGCTGTCGTAAAATTCTTTCCACACTATTGAAAATGATGATAGCCAACTCAACGGCTTGATACATTCTACTCCAACAAACAATCTCATTCGAGAAACTTTTACTGATAACAAAAAAAATATCGGGATCGTATCGTGGCAGATACACAGTCAGCAACTAATCAGCGGTGGATATATCTACCACGTGTTTAGAAAAGGGCTATTTTAATCGTTACTCGATAATATGAGAAGATCATCAGCCAATGGTGCACTGAGTCGTACTATATAAATACATAACCAATCCCTTCCACTTTTTTGCTAACACACACACACAAACAATTCTCTCTCTCCCAAAGCATTCTCGATCGAAAACAAAGATATTAAAAGATATTTTTTCTGAATTTTTAATGGCGGAAAAGCATTTCAAGTATGTAATTGTTGGTGGTGGTGTTTCTGCTGTAAGTTTACAATCGTCCTCCTCCCTTTTGATCGATCTGATAAGCTTTAATTTGCTTTTGTTTGTTTTCTTAATTATATGCGGCGCTTTATCATCTTACAATTTTTGATAACCGGATCTGGTTATACTTTGTTTCGTTTCTGACTGTTATCATGTAGAGGACGCGATGGTATTTTCCTCTGGTTGTTTCTCGGGTAAATTTCTTTGTAATGATTGTTTGATTATGTGATTTGACAGGGATATGCAGCTAAAGAATTTGCTGCTCAAGGTCTTAATGCTGGTGAATTGGCTATTATCTCCAAAGAGGCGGTATGGATTCCATCATTATCTTTCTTTAGAAGAATGTGTTTGTGTTTTTGTTGATATTGATTTCCAGAGATTTCACCTATACTCATGTTCACTGAAATTTTGAAACATGAAGTTGTTTGCGTTAGGAAGATATGACTTATGATTTTGATATGTTCTGCCTTAACATGGTTACTTTAATGTTCCAGGTAGCTCCTTATGAACGTCCAGCTCTTAGCAAGGCCTACCTTTTCCCTGAATGTAAGTTATACAGTCATTTGTAACAGATCCTTCTATGGCCGATTGTTGCTCTTAAAAAATTGTTGTGTTATCTGTGCGTATGATAAACTTCTGATGTGCAAATGTCTCTGCTGATAAAAATAGAGGTTTTTAGGATGCAAATTAAGCTTACAATATGTATATATGTGTAGGATCTTTTCTAATTGCTTCTTTTTCTCCAAAGAAATAAAATTGGGCTGTTGTTTCCTCCTACAAAGGTGATGTACTAAAAATGAATTTCGTGGTTTTGCAGCACCTGCTAGACTTCCAGGTTTCCATGTTTGTGTTGGTAGCGGAGGCGAGAGGCAACTTCCTGAGTGGTATACTCAGAAAGGTAACATTTTTTCCCAGTAGTTAATGCTATCTGTTATCAAGATGAGAGAATACGTTATCTGTCGTTTGCAACAGATGGGATTTTTAAAACCTACCTTTATTCTGTTGAGTGTTGACCATGTGTAATCTCTTTTGTTAATTATTGTCATTGATTTCAAAATGGTTGTTTGCAGGCATCGAGTTGATCCTTAACACTGAAATAGTGAAGGCTGATCTTGCTTCCAAGACTTTAACTAGTGCAGCTGGAGCAACCTTCAAGTATGATGTATTGCTCATTGCTACTGGTTCCGCAGTATGTATCTTCTCTGCCAAAACTTCAGTTTGTTCTTAATTTTTTTTTCATAAATAATGATAGTCCTAATAAATCATTCTTACCAATATATGGCCATTTTAAACTTGTCTAGGCTAAATTCTTTCCGCGATAAGTAGTTAATGATTTTCTGTTTTGCAGGTTATTAGGTTGACTGACTTTGGCGTTCAAGGTGCTGATGCCAAGAACATCTTCTATTTGAGAGAAGTTGATGATGCCGACAAACTATATGAAGTTATCAAGTCAAAGACGAACGGCAAAGCTGTAATTGTCGGAGGAGGATACATTGGTCTTGAGCTTTCTGCGGTGTTGAAAATGAACAACATGGATGTTACTATGGTTTACCCTGAGCCATGGTGCAGTAAGTCCCAGCTACTAATACTGCTCACTTGCTTTTCTTCAATGTCTAGTGTAATTAATTCGAAGGAAATAACAAAAACTAGAGAAATTCCATGGAATTAATTTGGCCCATCCTACACATTTCTGCTCTCTTGTTTATATGTAATTCTGACTTGGTCTTACTTTTCTTTACAGTGCCTCGTCTCTTTACTGCTGAAATAGCCAATTTTTATGAGGGTTACTATACTAAGAAAGGAGTCAATATTATTAAAGGAACTGTTGCAGTTGGATTTGATTCTGACGCCAATGGAGAGGTAAATTACCAATTATTCTAGTAGCATTAAAAATACAAGGAGTAATGATATTAAATTTATCTATTGCTATCTCACCTTTTTTCAGGTAAAGACAGTAAAACTGAAGGATGGAAGAGTGCTGGATGCTGACATTGTAGTTGTCGGCGTTGGTGGAAGACCTCTTACAGCACTATTCAAGGGCCAGGTTGAAGAGGAGAAAGGTGGACTCAAGGTTAGTTTGATTGTTTCCCTTGATTCGAATTTCTTACAGACAGGAGCTTGCTTCAGCGCCTATCTTATTTAACGTTTTTACTCGACCATAATCTTATTTGCATATGCATTAATGTCTATTTTGCCATTAAATTAAGTAAAAGATCGTTTTATCTGTAGTTTTCAGACCAATTGCTGAAGAGTATGCTCTTTTCTTCTTTGACAGACTGACACTTTTTTTAAAACAAGTGTTCCTAATGTATACGCTGTGGGGGATGTCGCTACCTTCCCAATGAAATTGTACAATGAGATGAGAAGAGTTGAGCATGTTGATCATGCCAGGAAGTCAGCAGAGCAAGCTGTGAAGGTTGGATTTCTTTCAGCGACGGCTTGTCCTGAAGTTTGAACTTATTTTCCATTTTTCCGTTATTTTAGCCGCTATCGTTTTGCCATAAACAAACATCTCTGTCTACAATGACGAAACTATTCCTAATGTGTTGCTAAGTTTGGTGCTATTAACACATCTGAACATTGTTCTTTTATGCAGGCTATCAAGGCCGCTGAAGAAGGGAAGACCACAGCAGAGTACGACTACCTCCCCTACTTCTACTCACGTTCATTTGATCTGTCGTGGCAATTCTACGGTGACAATGTTGGGGAAACCGTATTGTTTGGTGACAATGACCCTGCATCAACAACACACAAATTCGGGACCTACTGGATCAAAGACGGAAAGGTGATTGGGGCATTCTTTGAGAGTGGAACACCAGAAGAGAACAAGGCTCTGGCTAAGGTTGCTAGGGCTCAACCTTTGGTTGAGAATGTTGATCAACTTACCACAGAAGGTATTATGTTTGCATGTAAGATTTAAAAATAATAATCAGTCCCTGAAAAATGATATTAGACTACTATGTTTGTGAGTAAGAATTAATATTATGGTGTTCAAATAATAAGGACTTTTATGTTCTAACTTTTGCTTTGTAAGTTTCGTTGATTCGATTATAAAATTGCTTTAAACTTTGAAATGATTATCTATACAGGTTTAGTAGCTAGATTAGCGGTAACATAACAGTACATATAGTCGGCTGTAAAGAGGTCACGCTCCCAGCGAGAGGGAACAAAAATGCTAGGTAGAATCTACAGTTAAACCTCGATAAATGAATATCATCGGGACCAAAAAAAAATATTCGTTTAGCGGGGTTATTTATTTATCGATAAATGAATATTTATTTATTTAGACGGTATTTTCTTAATTAAGAAGTTAAAATGTATTCCATCTGTTTACACACAAACCTGCTTATTATTTTATAATATAAGATGTACAAATTTATCTAAAGGGTATTGGTCAAAATTCTTATCAATAATTCAATGGTCATAGAAGAAAGATAACCAAGGATTAACTGGCTGATTTAATTGGGGGTCCCAAAAAACAATTAGGGGCCTCACCAATTTTATACCCACTCCAAATTTTAAAGGGGGAATCCAATAAATGGTGAAAATACCATTATACCCTTTCTACTTAAAAACCTATTAACCCTAAACATAAGGCCTCCAATTCATTTTCTAAAACCAAAATCAGTTTTCTCCCCTCCCCTCCCCTCACTCTCACACGAGCACTCTTCCACCATTGACGACCTAATTTATTTATTTTCGTCGATTCATCGTCGTAATCGTTACGAATAAACTTTACTCGACGATTAACTTCTTGTACACAATGGCTCGAATTAATGAGTATAAAGGAAAGTTTTCTAACCCTAAATTGGTAGAGAAACCCAAATTGAAGAATAATCTCAAAACCAAGCAAATATCAAGCCGGGAAGAATTAGAAGAAGAAATGACGCCGATTAGAAAGTAAGTGAACTATAACCCACTTTTGTTTTGATTTTTTCTTGTGTTTTGAATGTGAAATTGAGTATTGGAACCGATTTTTTCAGTTACAGTTAATGGGTCGTTACTTTGTATTTTGTTAAACCTTAACGATTCTTCAAATGCATGTATACACTATGAAAAATCGTTAACCTGTATAATGTTTAAGTTAACAACCCTTGTTCTGCTACTACAATTTTTTGCCCTAGCTTTGAGTCGTTACCTCTGTAATTGATTCCATTGATGACCCATTTTGAACGACCCTTTTTTAGTTAGTAACGATCCTTTATGAAATACGAACAGCCTCACTGTCCCAAATATTGGAAGTGTCGTCAATAGATGTATTCGAGTCGTCATTGCCCTAGATTAGAGTCGTTACCTATATATAACACGTGACGACCCCCGGTTCAAAAAAAATCATACTCTTTCCAAAATATTGATAGGGTCGTCACATATTTCACCAAGAGTCGTCATTTTGTAGCTTAGGGTCGTCGCCTTTTTCCTCAGAGTCTTCATATACTATTTGAGAGTCGTTTATGTTTTAAAGAATATAGTGACGACCCTTGTTCCGATAGCATGAAATAGTTAACTTATTTGTTCCTTTTTTTTGTGTATTTACCATTGTACAGAGAGTTTCGGTTTTAGAGTCATCTAGGTGTAAACAAAACAACATAACGACTCTAAGTGACCTAGCTTAAAGGGTCGTCATTGTTTAGCACACTACCCTTACGATTTTTCATAACCTGGAAAAGTTGCAGGTTTGAGTCGTCATTGGTAGTGTCAATAAAGTAACAACATTAGAGAGTCGTTTGGGTATACACCCCCCGACTATGACGACCCTTACACTGAGTTGTTCCATTGTGTGGATGATTCGACCACTTGGAGCAACAAACAGACAAATCGAAGGGTATAAGATGTTTACCTGATTGTTTTGAGCTTCGGGTTCCTCATTTTGAGGGTTGGTTCCTTCATTTTGAGCAATGGGATCTTCATTTGCGCCATTATTCATGGCTTCCTCTACTAACATGTCTTCATCATACATACAATCCAAATGGGAATGCAAGATAATCTCACCATCAACACAATCATGTTTGTTATTTGAAGCTTCACCAACATCATTTCCTCCACTAAAATCACTCATTTCAAATAACCCTAACTTTTCCCCAAAAAACTCAACTTCTCCTTCTCCACAACACAAAAACACAATTTTTCTTTTATAAAAAATATTTCCCTAAATCTGATTTTAATCTAACTAAACTAATTAACAACTTAATTAACTTAATTAACACTAATGATTTAGGGGTAGTTTAGGCATTTAAAAAAATTGGGATAAGGGATAGCCACCAATTGCTATTTCATGACCCTTTTTGTCCTGTAGTGTGAGACCCCTAATTGTTTTTTTGGGCCCCCAATTAAATTAAGATTAACTGGTGTCATTTTTAATTTACGTTATAGAAATGTGATAGACGTCGAACATCTTTTAAACTATCCTAACGAAAATGATGCAATTATTGAATCTCCAACAGACAAAGAAATTATTGAGTCAGTAATATATGATGAGAATGATCCCGAACCAGATGATAATAGCATCGTACCAAATATGTCAATTCAAAGATGCCTTTCAAGCGATGATCACCATAAAAATTTACGTGCCACAACATGAGCAAAATATTCCAAAAATTATGCAAGCATTACATAAAATTAAGGATGCAGAGCATTTTGGTTTGGGTGAAAGAAAAAAATAATCAACCATAGATGAAGAATTAACTTCACATTTTAGTTTATTTCTACATATATTTTTATGTTAAATTTACTAATTATGTATATTGGTTTGTTCTCATATATATATATATTTTATATGAAATTTAGTGAATATTCGTTTATATTTCTATAGGGCCTTTAAGGATTCAATTTTTTTAATCCATTAATGCATTAAGCGAGGTTATTCATTTATTCCCTTGGCCCAAGTCGGGACAGGAAAAAATTATTCATTTGGAGAGGTTATTCATTTATCGAACATTCGTTTATCGAGGTTCGACTGTACCAAGATTTCTCCCGTAGATAGACTTAGGATTAGTTTGGTATTGTTGTGGCTTTTGTAAAAGCACTTTTCTGCTGTCCTGTGAGAAAAAAGCAGTTAGACGTTTGATATTATATTAATTAAAGTTAAAGCTGATTAAAAAAAGCAATCAAAGTGTGTTTGGTAAAATATCGGATTTGGTAAAATATCGGATTCAGCCACTGACCATTGTTATCATAGCAAATGACAAAAATAGACATGTACATGAAAATAGCTTTATTCAATTTTATTGGGTTTAAAAATAAATGATTTTTTATTATTAAATACAAATATATATAATATTACGTTTACTAATTGTCACTATAATTTTAAATACAAATAAAAATAATAATTTTATTTAATCACTTTTTAGTATAATATATTCATTTTTATTTTTATTATTGACAAATTAAATGAAATAGTATATAAAATAGTTTGAAAATAAAAAATAATATTATTTAAAGAAAAATTCCGACAAAAATTACATACCAGGGTTTTTAGTTGGCAGCTGAGTGACAAGCTGGGCACCAACACCCTTTTGAATAGCAATACCCAATCTATGAAAAATAAAACTACCAAGACCACTACCAGCATAATTACTAACTAAGCAATTTTTCAGACGCTCGAAAAAACAAACAATATCTTCGCCAAGCTCCCCTAAAGTAGTGAAAGCTAAAACACCCAGCCTATAAGCATGTGTAACACATTCATTCAAGTATTTAGACCGCTTACGCGAAATAGCTTTCGAAATGGCCTGGCCTAGGATGAAAGCACGACCTCCATCGTCGGTGAAGGGCGAGACACCTGTAACATCCATACAAACGTCTTGACCATTTTCCCAGTTGAGGACAAGAATGTCTGCTGGACGTAAATCCTTGTTATCAACTGACGAAAAACCCAAAGCGACTTCTTTGCGTGCAGGAACACCAGCTTTATAACAAATATCCGCAATAACATCATGAACTAAATCATGGCGAAACTTGAGACCAACATCATTTGCACAATGAAGCGCATGATCACCAAAAATATCCATAGGTCTATTACAACAAGAGCACAAACCATCTTCCACAAACAAAGGGATACCAAGGCGAAAACAAACAACTGCTCTGAAGTGTCTAGGCCCGAGGCATTGGTCTAACCCACTGATAGGAACGACCAAAAGATAATCTTGAGCATGTTTGATCTGGTTACATTGCCACATAATGGAATCTCTTGCAGATAAAGTAAACTGGACAGGAATTTGCTTCTTAACTGCATCAAAATAAGTGACTGCCAAGGAATGCATAGAAGGGAGGGGGGGGGGGGGAGCAGTGTCATCGACGCAATAAGAGGAAGGCAAACCACATACCTGAATGAATTTCTGAAGAACCAACTGATAGGAAACACCATTATCCGTTGAGAATAAACTGCCAAGTATCACCTTCCGCACAGAAGTAGTCTGACTCTGAGAGGCAAGATAACAATAGGTGCGAGTGTCAGCCATTTATTATGTGGGTCATTAGGGGTAAAAATTTAATACAAAAAATAAAAAAATTGATTGTATGTAATTTAAGGGTAATTTTTGTTGTGGGTCATTTACTACATGGCATCCTATGTGGGAGTCTTATTTACATCTTTTGTTGTGGGTCATTTACTACGTGACAAAAAAAAAAAAAAAAAAAAAAACTCTTTACCTAAATTTCATCTTCAATCCCCAAGGTCTTATTTAACATTTTTTATTTAATAAGTATATAAACAAAAGATGATGTGAACTTAAGACCCACTGTCACGAAGAAAGTCTTATTTATAATCTATTTGGGTACCAGAAGTAGAAGTACTTCTGCTTCTAGACTTTTCAAAAGTACTTCTGAGGAGTTAAAAGTTGCATAAATTAGTTTGGGTATAACCTGACTTACAAGAGCAACTTCAATGGGTATGGCAAACCAAGTCATTTGCCCATTATACACCTACAGTGGGACTGATATATCATTAAAAACACATGAACAAAACCTCAAATAAAAGGTTTTATTTAGGGTTGTCAATGGGTACCCATTACCCGGAACCGGACCCTGTAGAAATGGGTTCGGTTACGGGTCCTAAAGTTGGACCCATTAACAACTTTGGAATCGACGGGTAATTACTCGATTGGACCCGAATCTTAACAGGTCCAAATAGGTAATACCCGTCGGTTACCCGCGTGTAATGGGTACCCGGTTATTCTAACTTTTATTTATCTTTTTAGCCAAATTATAAGTATTTTGTTAGTTTTGGCTTAGATTTTTTTTCATTTTTCGATTTTTTCTTACATTTAATCTTTATTTAATACATTAATGAAGAAACAACAATAAATTTTTGTAAAAGTTTTTTAGATTCAAGCCAAAAAGAGAAAGATATTAAATTTTGAAAGTTTTTTTTTATAGTTTTCTTGATACCCAATGGGTACCCGGAGCCGACGGGTACCCGAGATTTTTAACGGGTCCGATTTTGGGTCCAAAAATTTAGGAACCGAACCCAACTTTTAAAAGTAGGGTCCGGGTCCAGTGATACTCGGGAGGACCCAGACCCATTGACAGCCCTAGTTTTGTTCATCGCGTCTCAGAGTGAGTCAAATGACTCAATCTGAGACGATCGGTTTTAACTGTGTCGAGCGTCTCACACAGAGTCGAGGCTCGGTTCCAACACAGCGGAGCGTCATCTCCCGCTGAGCCGACCGGTTCAGATTGAGATGATAACGGCTAGTCCATCCAACGGCTACCAATTCGTGTCCTATAAATTGATCGAATTGAACTCCAAAACCACACCTTCCTTCTTCACCAACAAATTTTCTGAGTAATGGCTCAACCTTATACTAATCTAGCAGAATTTACGATCGATGAAGATTTGTCGCTTTGTCGAAACTACGTAGCTCTATATCCGGCTAGGGGTGCAGAACGATGTCAAAATGGGTAAAGAGTATGAGTTATATCCACATAATCTATGAAAAAGACTGCAATGATACCGGTAACCCTAATAACCGCAATGCAACTGGGTTGTTTTGTCTAATTGGAGATATAAAAAAAGAAGTTGGTGAATTCATAGCTTTGGTTCGGCTTGTTAATCATTATTGACTTAGGGGTGAGACTAATGTTGATGTTGTATTGCAAGCTCGAGAGGAATGGCGAAGATGGAAAATAAATTTTTTTACTTATGAAGCTCATCACACAATCTTAAAGGATTTTTTATATCTCGTTTTGGGTATAAAAAATACACATACTACTTGAGCAAGATATCGATGTAGTTTTTTTAAATTTTAATCGTTGTCGATAGACTCAAATTAAGTTTTAATTTACTTTCTAGATATGTTAGTACTGATTACATGTAACGGTTATATAAGTAGATTAACTAAATTTCACATTCACAAATATTGAAATAAATCATAACTTTAATTATTCGGCTCCACTCCAATACCACTTATACGTTCCACCCTGAATCATACTTGCAAATCCTTGATTTGATTCTCCAGCTTGAGACCCTTCAGCATCATGTCCTTCACTCTCATTTCCAAACCATGGACATGTAGCATCAAATGGAAAGCCATCGAAGTTTAATGATGTCCTATAATCTTGATAACCTTGGGGAAATTATTCACTGGCCTGACAATGCGGAGATTGTTGCACTGGACGAATTGGGGACTGTTGTAATGGATGATATGGAGATTGTTTCCCAAGAGGTACTTGTGTTTCTCGCACTACTTCCTGGGAATACGGAGTTGTTGTACGTTGAAAAAAATTAGGACCGAAGTTCATCGTATCCCCAAACGTGCGCAACTGTCGGAGGTACATACGTCTGGTTTCAATATGTCTTAACTCCATTTGATTCAATTCTTCTTGAGTTGTCGATGTGCATGTATAAGAATTAGGACGTTCGAGACCTTGTGAGACAATGGGAAGAATTTGACGCTCTCCAGCAAGATCTTAAGTCTCGATCCAGTTGGAGCCGAGTCTCGGTGCAGTTGGAGCCGAGTCTCGAGTCAGTCTGCACCGCCCGGACACAACTGTTACGGTCAAATTTTTTTGCCTCGAGATGCCCCTTCTCTACTACACGAAATTAACTTTGACCATCCATATGCGCTGCCAAACACTCAAATTTAGTATGGACCATTGGAATTATTCTAAGTCATTAAGTTAATAGGTTTTTTTGGCACCTCAACAATGACAAAGCTTATAAAAGTTGAAATGTCCATTTACGGTGGATAAATTTCAGCAAACTCATTGATTATTCAAGCGAGGGGTAAGGTCCCGTTGAGCTCTTACTTCTATATTTATTCAATGCTCCTTTCAAACACAAACCTCTGAATGTTCAAATTATTGTGCATGCATAAATTAATTAGATGTGGATCATTTTTCCGTAACATGAGTTTGTATTTACAATTTGGTAATTGCGGCAATTTTTTCACCAACTTGATGGAATACGAATATTTCTCAAACTGAAAATTGATGTGAGAATTAAATGATATTGAATTATTAGATTTACAACATGAGACAATGAAGAGAGATCATTTCTTGTTAAGAAAAAAATTAAACCTTCTATTTAGTAACCCATTGAATCAAAATTATAAATACAAATTCGTGATCTGTATTTGATGGAATTAAACTGCCGCACTATGTTTGATATTTTCTTGCAATGTTTGATATATAGTACTGATTCAACTTACAATCCAATTTCCGAAAAACTTTTTCAACAAAATATTCATTGGAATTCAAAATACTAATGGTATAAATAATGGATCTAGGGTTTTGGGTCTCCAACTTTATTTCTTCTATTAATAACCAAATCAAATTTACATTGCAAAAGCGGGGGTCTAACAACCTCACACAAAAATATTTCGTTTCCGCAATCTGTATGGACAAACTCCAATATAATTCCAAGAGAATCAACTAGACAGTCAGACTCAATCAATGGAAATATATCCAAGAGTTGTATCTCTGTTTCACAATGTAATCAGCAAATCAAACAGATAGAAATCCGTGAGCCTAATTATTATGTGAAACAACTTGAACGGTACCAAAGACCAATGTTCAAGTGTCATTCAATTTATATCATAAACCAAAGGTTGGATTATCTAATTTATTGAACTACGCACAACCTGTGATATTTCAATTATATAGAAATTATAATTTGGAAAAGAAATAACACAGACACCATAAATTTTGTTTACGAGGAAACCGCAAATGTAGAAAACCCCCGGGACCTAGTCCAGATTTGAACCCCACACTGTATTAAGCCGCTACAGACACTAGCCTACTCCAAGTTAACTTCGGACTGGAATGTAGTTGAGCCTTAACAATTCTCACACTAATTAAGGTACAGTCGCGTTCCTTACGCCTTTTAATCCAAGCAGGACTCTACGCACTTGATTCCCTTAGATGATCTCACCCACAACTAAGAGTTGCTACGACCCAAAGTCGAAGACTTGATAAACCAATCTGTCTCACACAGAAAAGTCTATTGAATAGATAAATCTGTCTCCCACAGAAATACCTATGAGTTTTGTTCCGTCTTTTGATAAATCAAGGTGATCAGGAACCAATTGATACATCGGACTTATATTCCCGAAGAACAACCTTGTAATATCAATCACCTCACAATAATCTTAATCGTATGGTAGCGAAACAAGATATTGTGGAATCACAAACGATGAGACGAAGATGTTTGTGACTACTTTTTATCTTGCCTATCGGAGATTAAATCTTGAGCAAATCTTAGAGAAGATAGTACTCAATCACGATAGAAAACAGCAAGATCAGAACATGACACTACAGAGAAAATAGTTGGGTCTGGCTTCACAATCCCAATGAAGTCTTTAAGTTATTAACCTATAATGGTTTTGGAAAAACCTAGGTTAAAGGAGAATCGACTCTAGTCGCAACTAGTATCACATTGGAGGTGTGGGTATTAGGTTTCCTAGTTGTTAGAGTTCTCCCTTATATAGTCTTCAAATCAGGGTTTGCAATCAATGTTACCTTGGTAACAAAGCATTCAATATTCACCGTTAGATGAAAACCTGATTAGACTCAAGCTAATATCTTTCAACCGTTAGATTGAACTTAGCTTGTTACACACAAATGAAAAGTGACTTCATTTAGATATGAGTAACCGTACTTAAACGTGTACACCTTGTTGGCTCAACAATAGTTAACCGAAGTAAGCCATATGAACACTTTCATATCAAACTTGTTCATCTTAACACAACTAGTTCAAATGACTCAAATGAAACTAGTTATAGAGTTGTTCAATTGTTTATATTCTCATAGAAGTATACAAGACACAATTGAAGCAAAATCGATTTTGATTCACTCGAATCAATTCATGAACATTATAGCCACGGTTTGCAAAAGATTGCATTCCTTATTATATAAATGTATTAGTTCATGAACAAACCGATTTTAGAACATAACCTACTCAAGTATGCGAACGGGTACGCATACCTAAGTGGCCAGACTTAGTTTGTGTTCGCCAGTATGCGAACGGGTACGCAGACCTCCAAACTCAATTGATTTCCGGACTTGAACTTACGCCAGTACGCATACGGGTATGCATACTAAGTTCCCGTACTTTCAACTAACCAACCAGTACGCATACAGGTATGCATACTATGGTTCCCGGACTTGGAATAACTTGCAACAGTTAGCATACAAGTACTTATACTGTGCTATATCCAATCATGGTTAATTGTTCTAAACTCCCATTTTAATCATTGAAACATTCTTAAAAGACGACAATAGCTGTTTCACACAAAACACAAACTATTAGCTTCAAAGCAATTTTCAAGTGATCGATAGATCAAGGGAAATGTATAAAACAGTCTTACAATTAGGACCCGGTTTGCAAAATGGTCCTACTGTTACAAAGTATTAACAAAAGAGTCACACCTCCGTTAAAACTGGGGTTAAGTTGGGGGTCCCACAAAATCAGAGTTAAAAGGGTATGGAAATTTACCAGCCTGTCCTTAACCTAACTATACAAGATCTGTAGCCGTAGATCGTTTTTTGGAACATCTCGAAGATCGTTTAGACGAACATGATTAGTCAGAAAAAAATCGGGTCTATAACAGTTTAGGGTTTCAGTTCTTTTCAATTTTTGTTCTGCTGCTTCTCTTTCTATTTCCATTATCAGAGCTCTGCAAAAATGGCGATAACTGAAGGAGGAGAGATTTTGAGTGAGAGAAATCGTAAACAGATCGTGGAAAGATTATATAGTTCGTATGTATGGTTTGTTAATCCTCGTATGGTGTTTTTGTGAAGATTCTGGAGCAAAATCTAATATCTGGTTGTTGAATACGGTGGTTTTCTTACAAGAGATTAACACAATGTTCACATACACAACAAGGTTGGTAATCACAAACCCATATTATGAATTTCATTTTATTTTTAGAAACCCTAATTTAACGATTTTAGGGATTTTTTTCAGAAACCCTAATTAGGGAAAATAGGGGATTTTATTTGTATGGGTGATGGTATTTATGGGTATTTGAGGAGAGTTTCACCTGAGATTCAGAGATGAGAAAGGAGTTGCGGCTGCTATAAGAGAAGAATAGAGAGATGAAATAGATGGGGAGAAGAGAAATCAGAGATTGGGTTCTGTAGCTGTGGTGATTGATTGAGAGTTGGAGGAGGAATTTAAGGAATTCAAGGAAGATGAACTGATAAAGAAAAGATGTGCTGATTGAGTGAATGGTGGTCTGATGCAAGACAAAGATGGAGATCGAGAAGATGATGCTTTTGAAGATTAAGAGAGGTGATGGTTGAGTTTGAGATCCAGGTGCTGCAAGAAGCAGCAAAAAGTTGTTGGTGATGGTTGCAGGTGGAGATGGAATTATGAGATGGTGGTATTGAGATTGCAGAATGGTTTTGGGAGCAACAATAGATGAATGTTTAGGACAGCGGGTTTCTCTAATTCACAGTTACAGAGAAGAATGAACCGGTGTTGTTGGTTGTTAAACTGTGACTGAAATGGTGAATGGCTAGGCCTGTGAGTTTAGAGAAGTTGCAGATGGTGGTGCTGTGTATAAGAAGATGGAGCTGAGGATTGTGTGTGCTGAATTGCAGGGGAGAATTTGCATGTGAGCTGAACTGCAATGTGCAGTAACTGAAATTTAATGGTGACTGATGTTGTGCTTTGTGTTGGTGAAGCTGCAGAGAAGAGAGCTTGGTTGTCTGTAATGGAGTTGTGCTACAAGTTTGTGGATGGATGGGGAAGTCTGGTGATGCTGAGATAGATGGGGAAGATTAATGAAGAATTAGGGCTTGTAATGAAATTGCAGGAGTTGTAGCTGATGGATGTTGATGCAGCAAAGAAATGAGTTGCAGTATATGGGTTTTGATGGCTTGTGCAATTGCAGGTAGAAGCTGGGTTTTTTTGGAGTACAAGCTAAAGCAGAATGATGAAATGGATTGTTAGTTGAATGAGTTGCAGTGGTAGAATTGAAACTGCAGTGGGATGAATAAAATGGTGTGAGCTGAACTGTAGCAGGTATGACTTATGATGTGCTTGATGAATAATGGCTTGGTCAAGAGGATGGGATTTAAGCTGAGATGTTGCTGTTGCAGTGAAGGCCTAACTAGTGGTTGTGCTATACAATGGCTTATGAATCTGGTGATGGAGATGGAGTTGTAATACATCTGAAGGTGAAGCAATGTGAACGGGTTAGTGATGTTTTTGTTAGTGATTGAAGTTAGCTGAACTGGCGATGTTTGAAACAGATAGGAATGGTTATCGCAGCTGAGTCACCACGTCAGCGAATTGCTGGGTGAGTTGGGTTAACTGCAGTTAAGAGCTTGAGTTAAGAGGGAGGGTATTTTGGAGATAGTTGACAACGTTTTTTTGCCCAACAGTTATCTCGGACAAAGTATGATCACTTTGTAACCTTATTAGAAAAGTATGATCATTTTGTAAACAAATTACAAAAAGTGTGACCATTTTGTAAATGGCCCATAGATCAATACGAAACATTCCGAGTCTACATCAAATGACTGTCTCACACAAATCATGTAAGATGTTACCAGGCGATTTTCACATGACCATCTTTTGACTTTCGTCAAGAATAGAAGATGAACTTGGTTAAAGCGAAAGCTTACCCCAACACATATTTCGAGAAATATGTAAGCGAGTTAAACTCAGCTTGAAATATCAAATGTGTATAATCGAAGTTTATATAGCTCTACGACTTTTGTCTCAAATAGGAGATAGAGTAGATAGACTTTTGAGTGATAGATGAGTTCAAGTCTCCACATACATTTTGTTGATGAAGTTCCACAAGCTCCCCTTAGTAGTTCTCCGTCTTCAATCGATGAACGCCGTGAAGTCTAATGCTCAACTACACTTTCTATCCTAATCCGAGACTTAGCTATAAGTAGACTAGAAATCAAGACTTATAGTTTTGGCAACTAAACTTGACTAATAATCTTGAGATAGCAACACTTGCGAGTTCGACCGAGCATTGCTCTAAGAATCTCCCCCTTTGTCAATTTTAGTGACAAAACTATCAATACATATGGATTACAAAATAAATAAACTTTGTAACTTCTCATCCAAATGCTTGATTTCCTTGGTTCTTCAACATTACTCGAAATCTTCGTCACTTCCAAGTACTCCAGTGATTCTGAACGTGTTCAACTCAGCATCATAGTTGTTGAATATCCTTAGCTATAACAATGAGAAAACAGTAGCTCTCAATCATTGTTATACAATGTCATAGTATTATTACACAGCATCAAAGTCCAATTGTATCACAACTTTGACAACAATACTATGGTGATATGTATCACTCCCCCTTAGTCAATACTTCATCTCACAATGAAAACCACTCCCCCTTACATAATGATCCGTAAACCATATGTATTTGTAGTGTGAACTACACATTAATTTCCCCCCTTTTTGTCAATATAAATTGGCAAAGGTACGAAAACTAGTGGGATCATAATGAAATTCTCATATAGATACTTCGTGACTAAAAGAGAACATATCAACTTTGTTTCGATGATTTCACATAGTCGAAACTTAGTGTATTCATCAAGGAGTTTATAAAGATACAAGAAAACTCCTACAATATTTTCAACAGCCGCACTCCCCACAATTATTTGGCAATTAAGCACAAGTTCAAATAAGAACTCTCCCCCACAAAATGTCATTCCCGAGAGAACAACAAGAGCGACCTTACTTTTACAAGAAAATAAGGATTTCTTTGAACATTAACAAATTACATGAAACATGAATTTGTATCCAGAAAACTCAATTAAATTAACCACAAGAGAACCTATGATTAATTTAATCGGAAATGCTCACATAAGAGAACTTACGGAGCCATACAGTACTTTCACATAAAAGTGGATTAGGGAAAGATCAATACTGCGGAATATACAGAGATTCATTCTATTTTTCATCAATATTTGCATAATGACACAATAGACTTAATCTTTGACATCAAAAGTTCATTCTATTTTCATCAATATTTGCATAATGACATAATAGACTTTAACTTTTGACATATATGGGACAATCATAGTTCACGGACCCAAACACAAATATCACATAACATTATTTGAAATATATAAAAACAATAAAGATTAATACTGCAAAATCATCTTCCAAAAGCTACAAATAAGCTGAGAAGAGAAGTACTCCAAGAATCCAAGTGCCCAAGTCCAAGAGAAGTGGAACAAGTGCGACGAAACGGAGAAAAACACTGAAAAACAAGAGACGGGACAAATACCAAACTTAACTCATCCAAATTAAAAAATTCTCATCGCCAATTTGAAGAGAATTCAAATAGGAAGAGAATGCAAAAAGAATGAGGTCATTCCGAGTTCGGACGAAGAAGTTACGGCCAAAACAAGTTTACCGAATATCGACGTCTACAGGCCAGTATGCATACCGGTTTGCGAACTAAAATCCCTGGATTTTGATTTTAAATGATGGTATGCATACCTGGCATGTGTACCATGAAGTTCAAACATCCCGAACTACTATTTTCAAACCTAAACATTTACGAACCTTAAACACAAATCAAGTTAGGTAGAAATGAACGATAAGCAAGGTACATGGATCATTATAAGTACTCTAAGAAAATGATAAAAACACAAATCTTTCTCAAGTTTATAGACATACCTTTTAGAAGGATCCTGTCGTGAATCCTACGACATTACCAAATATTCAATATCATACCTAACACAATATGTGCCCCCCAATTCTCGTGCTTCCCTCACTGTATACTTAACAGGGCATTCCTCGGTGAGGATTCACTTACAACACAATCAAGTTGTGTTGAGGTGAACAATGTCTTGCTCACCACAAGTGACTGAAACAGACTTTTCCGTAACTATATATTTTTCACCATCTATAGTTTTTGGCTTATTCTGTTTCACTTTTGGATTATCATGAAAGAGATCACTTTTAGAACCTTTCACATCCAAATCCATTTTTCCAAAGAACCTTTTAATTTCCAACATCATGGATATTGCCTTCTCCATAGTCATGGAATTTTCTGGGAGATCATTCCTTTTCACACTCAAAGCATCATTGGCTTTCTATGGTAGCCAATTCTGAGTGCGTTTAGGAACAATATGAATGTTCTTCCCATTACTCTCTTCTAGATTTCTCGGAAGAGAATTGGATTGACTATTCTTTTGCAAGTTAGTCTTTCTCCAATTGGGAGCATCGGATCTTGTCTTCGTCTTTACGAAGTTATCCTTTTGATAACCATTACGATTATGAAAAGGATTCGTATGACGTTTATAGGCAAATCTAGGTTTATCACAACATGATTCCTTTTCCTAAAGGTTGGACAGTTACAACTTGTAACGTTAAGGGGATTAGTCATAACATATGATCTTGGTTTCACAACTTCTTGGGTTGCCCAAACAAGAACATCATGAAGTTTCTCGTTCCTTATACGGAAACGAAATCTTCTTTCCAGGTGACCTTTATTTACGCAATAGTAGCAAACATAAGGAATGTTCTCACCTCGATCTGTGTATGCTGACTTTGGAGGTTGATATACTTTGCTCTTTCGAACCTTAACTTCCGGTGAAGGTATTTCAATTTTGCCATCAATGGAATCCTTTTGTTGAGAAGAATCACTAGCCTTGACAAATTTTACCTCTTTGCTAATACTTGGAGCATATATTCCCTTATATCCTAGTCCTCGTGTATCACGATGATTTTTACTTGCTCCTAGCATAGTGGTTAATATGCTTGAACTAGTTATGAACTTTTTCAAGTCATCTTCCAACATCTTGATTTTATCAAGGGCAGCAGCTAAATGAGCCTCAAGGCGTTTTTATCGAGCGAGATAAGCGCTTACTCTGTCATCAAAACTAATTTGTTGAGAGTTAATCCTTGCTTCAGATTCTGCAAGTTTCTCTTCCAACAAAAATTACTTTTGATAAAGGTTATCACAATTCAAGTGACTTCATACGTAGGTTTTCCTCGGAATCCTCGAGGATCGATTCGTTAGAACGATTCGAAACATAAACACCTGCATAACATCTTCTCAATTTCTTGTTTGCACGAAAGAGATTAGTCAGAAAAGTTGTGACGTGAGAAGTTTTCGTCTTCTTATTTTCCACCGGATCCAATAGCTTAACATATTCTGAGACTTCCTCATCAACATATCTATCAATATCTGAATCATCTTCATCAGAAAGTTCATCCAACTGTTCTTCTAGGCAAGATTCTCAGTTATCAACAGTTTCTACATCAAGAGAATGTTTAGATATTGACCTAGATGTGACAGTTCTTTCAGGTGAATCCAAGCTATGAAAAACATATGGTAATTTATAAAATGGTACGTTATTAGAGATAGACTTGTCCATAAAATCAGATTGATACAAACACAGATTTATGAGGTCTTAGCGCGTTTGCCTGCTCTGATACCAATTGAAAAAGCGGGGTCTAACAACCTCACCCAATATTTCGTTTCAGCAATCTGTATGGAAAAACTCCAATATAATTCCAAGAGAATCAACTAGACAGTCAGACTCAATCAATGGAAATATATCCAAGAGTTGTATCTCTTTTTCACAATGTAATCAGCAAATCAAACAGATAGAAATCCGCATGCCTGATTATTATGTGAAACAACTTGTACGGTACCAAAGACCAATGTTCAAGTGTCAATCAATTTATATCAACAACCAAAGGTTGGATTATCTAATTGATTGAACTACGCACAACCTGTGATATTTTAATTATATAGAAAATATAATGCGGAAAAGAAATAACACAGACACCATAAATTTTGTTAACGTGGAAACCGCAAATGCAGAAAACCCCCGGGATCTAGTCCAGATTTGAACACCACACTGTATTAAGCCGCTACAGACACTAGTCTACTCCAAGTTAACTTCGTACTGGAATGTAGTTGAGCCCTAACCAATCTCATACTGATTAAGGTACAGTCGCGTTCCTTATGCCTCTGAATCCCAGCAGGACTCTACGCACTTGATTCCCTTAGCTGATCTCACCCACAACTAAGAGTTGCTACGACCCAAAGGCGAAGACTTGATAAACCAATCTGTCTCACACAGAAAAGTCTATTGAATAGATAAATTTGTCTCCCACAGAAATACCTATGATTTTTTGTTCCGTCTTTTGATAAATCAAGGTGAACAAGAACCAATTGATACAGCGGATTTGTATTCCCGAAGAACAGCCTAGTAATATCAATCACCTCACAGTAATCTTAATCGTATGGTAGCGAAACAAGATATTGTGGAATCACAAATGATGAGACTAAGATGTTTGTGACTACTTTTTATCTTGCCTATCGGAGATTAAATCTCGAGCAAATCTTAGAGAAGATAATACTCAATCACGATAGAAAACAGCAAGATCAGAACACGCAACTACAGAGAAAATAGTTGGGTCTGGCTTCACAATCCCAATGAAGTCTTTAAGTTGTTAACCTATAATGGTTTTGGAAAAACCTTGGTTAAAGGAGAATCGAATCTAGTCGCAACTAGTATCACACAGGAGGTGTGGGGATTAGGTTTCCCAGTTGGTAGAGTTCTCCCTTATATAGTCTTCAAATCAGGGTTTGCAATCAATGTTACCTTGGTAACAAAGCATTCAATATTCACCGTTAGATGAAAACCTGATTAAACTCAAGCTAATATCTTTCAACCGTTAGATTGAACTTAGCTTATTACACACAAATGAAAAGTGACTTCATTTAGATATGAGTAACCGTACTTAAACCGAGTTTGGTTTTCGCCAGTATGCGAATGGGTACACATACCTCCAAACCCGGCAGAAATTTCCGGTCACAAACCTACGCCATTATGCGTACGGGTACGCGCACTTAGGTTCCCGGACTTCTCAAACCAATAGGTACGCATATGGGTATGCATACTATGGTTCCCGGACATGGATCACACATATGCAAGAGTGCACAACATGTTTATAATCCAATGTTGGTTAAGTGTTCTAAACTCTTATTTCAATCATTGAAACTTTCTTAGAGGATGACAATAGCCGTTTTCACATACTATTAGCATCAGAGCAATTTTCAAGTTATTGAAATAATCATAACGAAACATTCCAAGTCTACACCAAATGATTGTATCACACAAACCATGTAAGATGTAATTCGATGATATTCACATGATCATCTTTTGACTTTCGTCAAGAATATAAGATGAAATTGGTTAAAGAGAAAGCTTACCAATACATATTTCGAGAAATATGTAAGCGAGTTAAACTTAGCTCTAAATATCAAATGTGTATAATCGAAGTCTATATAGCTATACGACTTTTGTCTCAAATAGGAGATAGATTAGATAGACCTTTGAATGATAGATGAGTTCAAGTCTCCACATACCTTTTGTTGATGAAGTTCCACAAGCTCCCGTTCGTAGTTCTTCGTCTTCAATCGATGAACGCCGTGAAGTCTAATGCTCAACTACACTTTCTATCATAATCCGAGACTTAGCTATAAGTAGACTAGAAATCAAGACTTATAGTTTTGGCAACTAAACTTGACAAACAAGCTTGAGATAGCAACGCTTGCGAGTTCGACCGAGAAGTTCTCTAACATACATAACTGTTATATTACAACTCTTCGGCATCATGATCTTCCTTGTTATGTTTTCCTATCTACTTTACCTTTTTATCTCGAAGCAAGAAAGAAGATGGGAAGCAACAAGAAAAGGGAAAAGTTTTGTTTTGAGAAGTCAAATCGATATACTGAGAAGCAAGAAGCCAGGAATTTTTGCTCCAAAAAAAGTTGTTCTTTTACTTTTTATTAACTTCTAGAAGTTGATTTAAAATAAGTATCCAACCTAGCTTATTGTTTTTCGACTTAATTAAGTCGAAAAGCAGCTTTTTAATGGACATCCAAATGACATATTAGACTTTCTTCTCTACCCCCACTTAGTCATGTCATCCTTTTTTATGACTTTGACACTTGCATTGGAGATGAAAATTGGGTGGAAAAGGTCTTAAAATTCTATGTGTCATCATATTTTAAGACCTTGACCCCTTACATTGGAGACGCTCTTATGACCTTGGGTCTTAACTCCGCATCATCATTTGTCTCCAGTTTCAAATAAAATTTGTTAAATAAGACCTTGGAGATTGGAAATAAACCTTATGTAGAAAATGTTATCTTTATGTTTTTTTGTCATTTAGCAATGACCCACAAAGAAAAAAGTGTTAATATTCCACCTAAGATGACCTTGACTCCTGACAATGTGCTCTTTACTATATTTGGATTGACATTCATCCCCGATATATCATTTTTACTTTCACCTATTTGTCACCCACTCTTTTCCTATTTGCCCCTCCTCTCACAATTTCTTATTCAATTTTACTTTCAATTCTAATTTTTCCTATCCACCACCTAGAAAGGTCAAATAAAATTTATCCATAACTATTATCACTCTGACTTGTTTTCTTCTTCGTTTTCACTAATCTCCCTTTTCGTTAAAAACCATTAACCCTATGTTATAATTTAAACCCATTAATCCTAAATTAAAATTCTTTTTAATTATAGTACATCAAAAACTTATTAGTTATTATTCTTTTATCTTCAATTTGTCAGGAAATAAACAAATTAATCGGGCGAGTGAAACCATTACCATATATCCGTTAATTAAGTATCTTGATGTGATTTTACGATTCTTCCTATTCGTTTTACATTCATCAAAACTAGTGAAAGAATTCGATACAAATTATTTAATGTAGTAACGAATATTACTTAGTGTGGCAATGAACTTGTGAGGTACCCAATGATGAAATGGATTAGGGCTGTCAATGGGTCCGGGTCCTCCCGGGTATTACTGGACCCGGACCCTACTTGTAAAAGTCGGGTCCGATTTCTAAATTTGTGGACCCAGAACCGGACCCGTTAAAAATCCTGGGTACCCGTCGGTTCCGGGTACCCATTGGATATCAAGAAAACTATTAAAAAAAATTCAAAAACTTAATATCTTTCTCTTTTTGGCTTGAATCTAAAAAACTTTTACAAAAATTTATTGTTGTTTCTTCATTAATGTATTAAATCAAGATTAAATGTAAGAAAAAATGAAAAAGAATCTAAGCCAAAACTAACAAAATACTTATAATTTGGCTAAAATGATGAATAAAACTTAGAATAACCGGGTACCCATTACCCGACGGGTATTACCTGTTTGGACCCGTTAAGAATCGGGTCCAATCGGGTTTACCCGTCGGTTCCAAAGTTGTTAATGGGTCCAACTTTAGGACCCGGAACCGGATCCATTTCTATAAGGTCCGGTTCCGGGTAATGGGTATCCATTGACAGCCCTAAAATGGATATTAGACTAGACGGTCAAAACGCTAAAATGCAAGGACAACTGTAGTTGTCCAGAATACAACCGTTCAGAGCGGTCGTAGCCGTTCATAATTTGACGACTATAAACATTAAAGTTTTGGAATAGCCTAAGAACTTCCGTCGTCATTAAAACAGTTGTAGTCGTGCGACTACGACTTCCCAGAAATGTCTTTGTCGTGCAAAATTTAATGACGACACACTTATTACATTCGTCCCTCCATGAATGACTTACAGTTATAGTCGTTAAAGGTACTACAACTGTCAGGAACAATCCTAGGCGTCCAAATGTGACGACTATAAATTTTCGAACTTCCTATCCTGGATTTTTATTTTCTTTTAATAGTCAATCAAGGTGGCAGGATCATGTTGATCTGAACAATTTGAAATTAGTCTGGCCAATTTAAAATCAAATCAAAGGTAGAAGCAAGAATCCAAAAAAAGAAAGATGAGTGGATGCGGTAGTAGTCGGTGGGCGGAGATAGAGTAGAAGAAGTTGGTCGGTGAGCGGAGTTAGGGTAGAAAAAGGTGATCGCTAGTGGAATCGAAGAACAAGAAATTATTTGTAAGTTGGGTTTTCTTTTTGGTTTACTTATTAAGATTGTTTTATTGTTGGGTGTAAACAAAAAGTCAACAAGTTGTCATTAGGATTATGATGAATTATATGGGTGGTATATAGGACGAGTGAATGAGAGAATTAATGTGGGTGGCAAATAAGAAAAATGTGGGTGGCGAGTAGGTAAAACCTTCACTGAATCAATAAACATTTCTACAGTGTAGTCACAAAAAGCTACATCCACTTCAATAATTGGCCGTATACATATTAGATAGTGTATATTTGTGGTCCGAAGAAAAAAAAAACAATTATAGTGTCATCTTGTTTTTGTAAAATCCTAGAGTCTCTTCCTTGTCGACCCAAATTCTAATTAATTTGTCCCTACGTACTATCTAACTACAATGTAACTTCTATAAAATAATACTTGGGACCAAGAAAAATTATTATTTAAAAGAAATATTATATTATCGATAATATAATAAATTATTACTTTATAATAAAATTATTATTTTATTAAATAATTTCTATATATAATGCATTCACACACCTTAAACTTAAAAGTATTTAACATATAGATAGGTCAAGTACATCATTCTAAATCACCAAGATGTATTATCATCTCAAAGGTGTATCTCACTAACCAATTAACAATGCAATACAAAAAGAGCTATGTGAATATAAAAGGGATAATCCTTCTTGCAAGCATAATCACACTACAACACTTCTTATTGCAATACAACAATGTGACTCTAGGCCTCTTAAGTGCACTGCAAACTATTTGGATTAAATACAACTTGATTTGAATTTCTAAGAAAAACAAACCAATATTCAATCATATTTTAAGAAAATTTGATATGTATGATTTTTTATTTATTTTTAGTAGCATTATTATTTGGGACCTGTTAATCCTTAAGAGGAATTTTTAAAATGTATTATTTTATGATTTTATCGAATTTCTTATTTTACCACTAAGGGCCCGAGTCGGGACCGGAAAATTTTATTATTTTAGCGAGAATATTATATTATCGAGTATTATATTAAAGAAGTTATACTGTATCTACTATACAAAGTAAAAACCTAACTGGCTGAATTTATTAATTTACACAAATCGGTTTCGTCAATCTCAACACACCTATCTATGCATGTTTCGACATTTTTTTTCCGGTAAGTTCATCTATTAGAATATATTCTAACATATATTATAACGAATTTTTCATTCTTTAAAAAAAAATTATGTTTAAAATCTACATGAAATAATTGATATGGGTATAGTTTTTTTTTTATTTTAAGATTAGAAAAAAAAAGTTGCCTTCTCTTGATGATAGCACTTTAAAGGCACCTTGGGTTAAAATAAAATAAAAAGTTATCTAAAGCATGACATGGATTCCGATATTGATGGGCATGACTTGTATTCCGAAAGGGCAATTGAAGTGTTGAATTTGCTACCCAATTGCACAAATCGCGTACATGATTTTATTGACAATTCTCTGATTACAGTTTCCTCAGTAGAACGAAGTTTTACAAAGTTGGAGTTGATCAAGTCTTACATCCGGTCAACAATGTCACATGAAAGATTGAATGACCTAGCATTGTTATCTATAAAGGTCGATTTGGTTGTTGATGGTGGATTTTTAACGAGGGCTAAAATTGTAAAATTATATCTTTGTATATTTCTGACCTAGCTTCTAACGGATATATGAAATTAACATTTTATGGTTTAGACACGAAAGCTCATGTTACAATGATCTCTGACTGATCATGTAGCTTCTTCAGAGCATCAATACGTAATTATTGAAGTCTCTTAGCTGACAAATTGTTTACCGTGAATCAAATTTCGGGCTTCTAAATGCATTTTGAGTGGTAGGGGAGATTTTTAAGTCAAGTTGCAAATTACGAGTCATAGTGTAGATTTTAAATCACACTAGTAGAACTGATCTTTGGAAGAAAAAAATCTGATTATTATGCAATTAATCACCGAATAAGGGTTAATTATCACATATGCATATTCGGAAATTAAAAATTCTAAATTAACCGACCATAAAAAAGAACAGAAAAACAACTCATACACAAAGATAAACCCTTGCCAATATGTGGGGTGAGGGCGAGGCCACGGGGACCCACTCCAAACAACTGTAATAGCCGGGGGTTTTTTCCGGTTCTTTTCTCCGATGTTTATTTATCTTTTGAATCAAACTGAAAACCCCCATAATGATTCTGGGATATCGTACTTCAATAAATTTGTAATGGTAAATCGTACTATCGAAACAATAACAATGCACAACGCAGACAAAACAAAACTAATGTCATTTAGTGATTTGGATACTCCGAGACTGTACTTTCAGAACTTTCTAGTTAATAATACAATAATCATTTCCAATTCCAACTCAATTTCCCCGGCACGTATTATGTCCCATAGTTAGACCAATTATGCAGTTAACTGCAAGCATGCAAAAATTTTTTAAAAAAAAACAAAAACAAACTCCTCTCTATATAAACTTTTACCGAATAGAGTTTCAAAGCATCCCAACTAATTTGAAAGATAAAGAAAGCAAATCTTTAAAGTTTAGACACCCTTTCCAACTTATTACTTTCTCGAAACAATCTTGGATCTCAACTATGGCTTCCTCATCAACTCGCTTTCAGTTTCTGTTTATGGCCGTATTCATCATTTTGGCTACTTTGGCTTCTCAAGCTATGCCAAGTAGAGTAGTACTACTCCATGAGTCAACCATGGTTGATAGACATCAACAATGGATGACTCAGTATGGAAAAGTTTATAAGAACCAAGCTAAAATGGAGAAACGCTTTAATATATTCAAGGCCAATGTTGAATTCATCGAGTCCAGTAATGTTGGAAACAAACTATACAAATTAAGTGTCAACGAGTTCGCAGATCAAACCATCGAAGAATTTAAATCTTCTCGTAATGGATAAAAAAAGTCATGGAGAAGAAGTCCACAGGAATCAGCAGCATTCAAGTATGAAAATGTTACTGCAGTACCATCCACCATGGATTGGAGAAAGAAAGGAGTTGTTACACCAGTTAAGGACCAAGGGCAGTGTGGTAAGTAACAACATTTTCCATAAATTGTGTCAAAATCCCTAGAAAGTTTGATTACCCAAATGGCATATAACCAATGTGCACAACATGTGTATTCTATTCTACTATTCCGCAAAAGAACAAAAATGGCTTCAATTCATAAATTGATCCCAAACTTATATTTTTCATCCTATGTTTTGTGGAAACAAAACATAGGATGCTGTTGGGCATTCTCTGCAGTGGCAGCCATGGAAGGAATAACACAACTGGCAACTGGTAAGCTAACCTCTCTATCTGAACAAGAGTTAGTAGACTGCGATACTAAAGGTGAAGATCAAGGCTGCGAGGGTGGTCTAATGGATGACGCCTTTGAATTCATACAAGAAAACCGAGGTCTCGCCACAGAAGCTAACTACCCGTACAACAGAGTCGATGGAAGCTGCAACACCAAGAAGGCAAATATCCATGCTGCCTCAATCAATGGTTATGAAGATGTGCCAGCCAATAACGAGGCATCTCTACTAAAAGCCGTCTCAAAGCAACCTGTTTCAGTTGCCATTGATGCCAGTGGCCAGGAATTTCAGTTTTACTCAAGCGGGGTATTCACAGGAACTTGTGGGACCGACTTAGACCATGGTGTTACCGCAATAGGGTACGGGACTGATAGTGATGGAACAAAGTATTGGCTCGTGAAGAATTCATGGGGAACTTCATGGGGTGAGGACGGATACATAAGGATGCAAAGAGATGTTGATGCTAATGAAGGTCTATGTGGTATTGCCATGGAAGCCTCCTACCCAACTGCATAAAAAGAAATGCAACTATAGATGAATATATCCTCTTGATATATCTATGTTTATCCTTTCCTTATACTAAATACTACAAACTGCTTTCTGGAAAAAAGAATGTGTTGGATGTGCTAACCTGAAAGTTTCAGAACTGAAAATATACGAAACTTGGAAAGAAAATATATAAAACAATCCACTAGTAAGTAGAAGGGAAAGTAGTGACTAAAATACATCAGAAGACGTTTTGATTTAAGAGTTAATATGCTGTCATAATTCACAGATTGATAGACATGGTGGGCATTAGTAACACCTTTCTGGAATCGGAATGTTTTAACTTTTAAATACAAGAAAAATTACCTCCAAAGCCTGTAGAACTTGAAATCCAATCTTTGAGGAGAAATATCTGCCAAGCAATGTGGAAATGTTGCAGACATCCCACAGAAGTTACATACCTTATGCATGTTTGCCTTCTAATGTAATAGTCCCTAAAGTGGAACACAAGATTGTTAAGAAAAATAGAGTTCCTTACAGTTCAAAATATGAATGAAATTGCAATATGTTGAATTCATTAACAAAATTCAGTAAGCTATTTCGTCAGTAAAATGGAAATGGATACTGTTGCGTTGCACTACGTGGTCGGCAGGATTCGAACCTGAGCGGGCAGCCCACATGATTTCTAGTCATGCCCGATAACCACTCCGGCACGACCACATTGTTGTACTCTTCAGAACACATCAAATATATAACCAAGATAACAGCTTAATTCAAAAAATCTTTACAAAAAAGAGCCCTTAGATTAATATTATTGTCGAAAAACAATAGGTCCAAAGTAATTTAAGCAAAAAATCTACTTAAGGTTTTAAAAGCATTAATTAAAGGGCTCAACGAAGAATCGAATACTGTCTCGCTTGTAAAATAACCAGGCAGTTTAGTTGCAAAAACATGAATTCTACTGCAAACAATGTGGAAGAAAGAATTCTTTGAAGCTTAAAAATGATACTCAACTTTAAGAAGAAAATTCCTAACAAGAATTGTTGGATGTTTTCTGAAATCGAAAAAACTAAAAAGGGTTTCTGTCTCATAATGTTTTCTGTCTTTTAGTGTAACTTGTTAGACTTTATGTTGGTTTAGCAACAAATCAGGCTTAGCTTAAGTTAATCTATGATTAGTTCTCATCTAAGCTGGATTAAGTATATGCCAGATTATGGAAAGATTAGAGTTAAATCAATGAATTAAGATTATCTTAAAGATATCTTAGGTGTCATGTTGACTAAGCATGACTCACCCAGTGAGGTGTCATCCAACTAATGATGGATAGGTTGGATGACACACAGCTACTTAAGTATTGACTAAGCCCTCTTCTAACCTCTTGTATATATCCAGAATTTTGTGATTTTCCATTAAGCTATGCAAGAGGAAATAGAAGTAGAAGCTAAGTCAATGAACCCTTAATTACTTGATGTTTTCTTTTCTTACTTCTATACTTATATGGAATTGTGTATTGATACATATTTATCATACTTAATTCAAAACTCCCTCTTATGATATCCATGTACCTAAATCAGAACATACCAGATGTTTAGCATGGACAGAATGTCTTGTTTATGGTGGTTTAACATACCAGATGTTTAGCATGGACAGAATGCCTTGTTTATGGTGGTTTAACTTGTAGGATATGCTAATACTAGGGCTATGAATGTTTTCCGCAGAAGGGTAATTTTATAATCATGTTTAAGCATAATGAATGATGATTATGAAGCTGAAATTCCAACATAACTACCTATCAGTTACACTAAAAGACAGAAATCCTTTCTATTTTCTTGTGAAATTTCCATCTACAGATGTTCTATATACTTTGGCTAAAAATCAGGTTTCATATATAGAATCAACTGAAGATTTTAAAGGTATTAGCAGGTGTGGGTGTCAGCGGAAATATTACATGTGGAAGCCTTCCTATTTAATCCAAAAAGACACACTAACTCTATTCAATATTACCCATTTCAAACTCAATTTCTCCTTTGTCCCTCTCAATTCTGAATACAAGCGTACACAAGATCTGGAGAGGTGTATAGGTCCAAGGGAGATTAGGGACATAATAATCAGTTTAATCTAGTGAATTTCTTCCAAGGAGGTAGGAGGCGTGGCCCCTCATAAAACTGTCAGTGAATTTGATGTGGGGGTTCGCAAAGAGGGGAACTGACTTGCTTTAGTAAATAAGAGTGGGCGTCAGGTAATGGCATAAGACATGGATGGGTGCTACCCAAAGATTAGCACACTTGAAGCCAATGCTGGAACAGAAGAGCCTTTCTATCCACAAGAATAAGACAACGAAATAAGCAGCTATAAATGTCAACACATATAAAAGAATAACTATGTTAACAGTCTTATGTGCATAAAAAGCTAATCATTTTAAAAATTATAAATATAAAGACAAGACCAAATCATCGTCAATAATGTCTATCAACCAAATTTACAGTGACCAACCTAGAAAACACTACTAAACTCAAACCACAATTCAGCAACTTTTTATACTCATGTCTTTTGGCAAAAAGTCATGCAAGATATGCAACATTAACATCAAATACGATTAAGTTTCCCATCAAATGTTTCAGCATTTATCCCCAATATCAATTGCTGGACATTGCAAGCCATCTCTTTTGGTAAGAGATCATAAAAACGGGGTATCAAACAGAATTTTTAGTAGATAAAAAACCATGACCATGAAAGAAACAATGAATCAAGGTTCATAAAGTGAGCTTTTTTTTACGGGATAAAAGATGATTTTACTGCTCGATATGGTACTATCTAGCATACTGGCAGATAAAATGATAAACTCGAGGCATGCCTGAGCTCTTTGGTAATATGGCTTAGAATTGATAACTTGATCATCAATTGATTAAAATAGTTGAGTAAGCATGGAATTAGTAATTACTAATCACTCAATAGTCAATACTCCAATAAGATAAAATATCTACTTATTTAATCAGAGCAAGGAATAAAAAAAAAAAAAAAAATATTAACAAAATTGCGAAATACCTTATCAACAGGTCGAAAAGATCCAACAGATGCGATTTTCCCATGTACTATGGTTCCATCCTAAACACAAATGTTACAAAGCCTCAAACAAACTTGAGATCAGTAACATGAAAAACTATGATCACCGTAATCGACAAACGTGTTCATTGCTCATTTGGAACAGAAAAATTATAATTATATTAGCCGACAACCATATCCATAATTCATATCTCAGCGTAAGTCTTTCATTCGTGGATATTACAGGGAGCACGAGACTTTCTGTCAGAATATTTGTAACACGTGAAAACAAGAGTACTTCAGCATCTAAAGATTGGAAGAATATTCGGGCACCTGCAAAGAAAAAATTTCCAACGCTGTAAGCATAATGGAAATCAGTTCCCAGCAATGACCCAAGAGGAAGAGCGCAGTTCAACATGCAAATCTTTTGGTAATATTATGCATGTAAATTATAGGGTCCTAACAGAAAACCGAAAAGCAAGGTATAGAGGTGTCATGGGAGTCATTTTTTATAGCAGAACTAGGTCACTAGCAACCTGTACACAAGCTTTAACTATCTCTTTCGTTTATCAAATAAAATCCACTGCTTTTCTTTGTCTAAATTATTACATTTTCTCGCATTTATGAAGCATCCACAACCAGAAACACCATCAGATAACAACGAAACTACTAATACCCTAAATATCACTGTCTTTAGACTCTATACAAACTAACCTGCTGCCTCACAAAAGGGAACCGTTCTACCACCCAAGCATTAAATCAAGACCAAAACAGCCTCAATGGTTTCTCAAACATCTATAACAATTGCCAAGAACCATTCCTCCATAGAGCTTCTCTTGATCCGTTAATTGTAAATCCACTACTTAACAAAACTGAAATTGATTTCATAGATTTTCTTAATCCATAACCAACTCAACCACCTCCCTAGGTTTAGTGGAGATGACCAGTATAATAATGATAAAGGAGTCACCACAAGCCAAACACCAAGGTATCATTTTATGATAAGTAAAAGCATGGTCTGAGTTTGATCCATTCAAGCAAAAAACAATACCTTCCATTGCTGAAACAAAACAATTCCCTTGCCCGCCGGAGGATGTGTAATGTGACAACCATCAGAAAGCGTCAAATATTAGGGCCAAAATTTTGAAGAAGCAAAAATATTAGGCTCTGATGATTTCTCGGTAGGGTTTTGATACACCATTCCATAAAGAGTGCACTCCTTTAACAATATCATACCTGTCAAATTCCGAACTCAGCACACTAATTCAACAGTCCCATCACCACGGGACCTAGCAAGTAGCAAAAAAATAACAGAAAGCTAAAAATAAGAATCTAAAGACATGATTTGACTTGATAACCCCACTACATAAAATCGACCAAAGAAGATAAACAATGCCAGGAAAAAATAGGAAAACGACAAGAAATTCTCAGAGTGTAAGTAATTTTGTGTAAAGAAAAGATTTATCACATGTTTTAACAAGCTAACCAAGAAGCAAATCATGATTTTGACATTCTTTGATCAGTCAAGCAAGAGATATCTCTAAATGGTAATTCCTCCCAATAGCGGTAACAGTGTAAGGAGTACAACATGAAACCTGGCTCAAAATGACATTTATATCAAATCTTACCACATTAAAGTGGAAAAAGTGAGAGCTGCATAGGCAGGCACTATCGAGAAAAACGTGCACCATTAATCATCAAATTGAGTAGACATCAAGTGGTGGATAAAGTCTTTACTGAATTGAAATGAATGAAACTCATCATACATTGTTCAAGTTTCAAACCAAGCAAACACAGCTTAATTATAAAAATAGGAAAATGCAGATCAGATTGTAGTGCCAGTGGCGGAACCAGAATTTAAGACTAGGGGGGCTTGGAAAAAATTTATGTGCACTTGTAAAAAAGAAAAAGAAAAATTGCAATGCAATGCAAAAACAGAAAAAAAAAATATTACCTATTAAAAGAACATCTGAAGTCCTAACAGCAAAATCGTATATCATGTCCCGTTTTGACACTTTTAAAGGGTGGACTAGTGTTTCTAGCATATATTTGCAGCAGCTTCCAAAAACAATTGAATGAGATTAATCTCAAAGTACTAGCGAAAGAAACTAAATCTACAAAATGTTTGAAGTTTGTGCAGTAACATATTTAACCAGGTTAAGTTAACAATAGCATCATGCCAGCATCGTTCTTCGGCAACTTTGTTTGGTATAATTCAATTAACTTGGTAATGGGTTCCATTGAAACAAAGAAGAGAGGCTGATTTCAGGCATTGAAAACACCACAATAACTTACTGGAATAGTATTTAACAAGACTATAGAAACAGAACTTACCGTGGGGGTTTTACAGTTGACAAGCCTGCACTCCTCAAGAAAAGAACCTTCTAATGCCCGATTTTCTCACACATCGAAGCTGTGACTTACAAATACAAATTCCATTCTTCTATTTATCTGAAGTGAGATAAGCAAAAGGTTCAGTTGGGGCCACCATTCAACAAATGATTTCCACTGAAACACAATAAGGAAACCGCAAAGCATCACATTTTCAGGACATCTAGAGCAACTATGAAAAAATCCTGTACAATAGTCAAGAATCTTGTACAAAAAGTAAAGCATGATAAGAACAGCAGTACAGAACTTTCTTGGGACTGAGCAAGAAACCATGATATCGTAGCAAATTAGTCAAAGAAGACCTTAGAGCTCACCCACCCTATGATCCTAGATTCCTAGTTTTAAGTCCCTGCAATCTAATTCTTGGAGGCAAAGGAGACCATCATTCTCACAATGCAAGAGATATTCACAACCAAAAACAAGAAGTATTATATCATTTACCTCTCTTAAGCATTTTCACAAACACATAAAGGCCACTCAAAGAAAGGAGTACTTTCACTTTCCATCACAAATATACATGTCTTTAGTTTAACATCCACATGAATTTAGATAACTGAAAACATGAAGTGGAATAATGATCCGAAGACGAAATATTCAATTCAAATGAACACTTTTTAATTACTTCATCAAATAAAACCTTACCCAGGCTTGACAAAAGATTTCTACCCTGGCTTGACAGCAGTTGTAACAGAGCTTGAGGAATTTGGGCTATCATTTAATACCCCAAAAAAAAAGAATCCATTGATTCACCCCTGGCTTAAGCCAGGGGAAGTCTGTGCATACATCCGCCCATTCTGATTTAGCGTGTGCTCCATCAAGAGGTAAGAGCGGTGTCCAAGCAATTTTGTTACAGCAAGAGCTTCAGAAGCGCTTTCATCTAACAATCTCAAACATCTCGATCTAATCAATGTTTCCAACAGCTGGACTGCCTATACAAAATCACTTTCTATCATTTAAAAAAAAAAAAAATCGATTCAATCAAACATCAGAACATTATTGGAAGAAATCTAACTTGTTAATTAAAAATTACCAAGTACACGAAACAATTTGTACAGTATGTACTTCCTCCGTCATCAGAAACATGAATGACACCATTAAATGTAGTTCCACCTGACGCAATTTCATAAAATTCTCACTAGAAACTGACTCAAAAAAAAATCAAAATAAACAGTAATAATTAAGAAGATTATCATGTGTAAGACCTGAGAAAACCAGCAGTGGAGTTGAATTTGAGGGTTAGCTAAAAACCTAGATAGAACTAAGAAGAAGAAGGAGAGAGAAGAAATTGAGAATGAAAAGCGGGAAGGGCCTACATATCAACGGGGTAACCAAACAACTGTCCGACCGGGTTTGACCGTTCCGATTTAATCCCAACTCGAACCGTGAGTTCACACGGTTATGTTATGTGACTAAACTCTGCACCTCTGGCTGGTATGCCGGTAAAACTCGGGTGTTGCTTAGCACTTGCCGGTTTAAGTTTAGCGTGAACTTCAAGTCTTAAATTAGGAAACCAGAACATAAACTAGCAGCTAAGATTTAGAAGGTGAAGTTGGTTTCTAAATATTGTGTTAAATAACACTACAAATACTATTGCAAGGTGGTCTCAACCTGTATCATTCATTATTCTGCAGTGCTTTATTTCTTCTGGTTGATTATTCATAAGTCCAGCTAGGGTTTCTCTCTGTTCTATTCTTTTGCTTCTTATTCTTCTCTAGTAAAATCATGGCAGAGTTACTTGATCAAAAACGTTACTTGTATGATCGTTTATTTGGTAGTGATTTCGAAGATGAACCACTTCCAAGTCCCCTGATTCAAGATGATTCACTTAGAGTTGTTGAACCAGCTGTTGTTGTTGATTTGAAACAACAAACAGAACAGAGACAAAGATGCATTCTCAGGCTAAGGGTGAGAAAGATACCAGGGACCAATCTATATCAAAACCTTTCTTATAAAAATCAAGATGATGTAATTCAAGCGCCCAAAATTGAAGCTGCTAAAAGGAAATATTGTGATGAATTAAGACAAGAAAAGGTAGGGAACAGGAGTGTTAAACCAAAGCAGGTGAGTAAGTGTGCTAAAAAGAACCATGGAGATAGTGTTAGGGCGCGAATAGAGTGGAAAAGTAGACATCTAACGGTCCGGAAAAGTAAACATCTATCGGTTCAAAAGCCCAATCTCCTGATGGCATTCTGAATTTTCTTTTCTTCCTTCCATTTCTTTTTTGTGCATTCAATGTAATGTAGGGAACTGTTGTAAGGCTTTAAGAAACTAAACATCAATTTATGTGTGTCTGAATAATAATTAGACCTATTTTTGCTGATTCTGGAACTTTATTTGATTGAATCCAGTTTTATTAGCTCAAACTTGAGCATGTCAAGAATATACATACATCAATTTATGCATACTTGATGACCACTTGACTTGCAGAATGAATCTCTCCAGTGAGACACATTCTCATCCCTACTATAAAACCTAACCTGTTACTATAAATTTTGTTTCCTATTGTCAAGGATTCTTCTTTCCTTTTGAGCTAGTTGAGCTTGATTTCGAATTCTGCGTAGAAAATAAGATGCCAGTAAGAAAAGATGTGATCGCTTTTTCAAAGAAGTGCAAGGTGTGTTCAAGTTGATAATTAGGCTTTTACCGGTTTTGATTTCCGTCTTTCCTGTAATCCTGTTCCTAGGAGGCTTTAGTTTGGATAGCCGCACCACCCAATGGTTGAGTACCTGACAATACTAAATAACAGAAATAAATTTCCACACTCCAAAACGAAATGATTGATAATCAGAAGTTCAGCAACAAATCAACATCCAATTTGAGACAGAAAGTTCCATGGTTAGATGACTGACCTCCTCAAATATGTGTAAAGCTTGAAATGTTTCTTTCCGATTCCAGTCCTCCTTACTCTGTCGTAACTCGTAACCTTTACCATCCGTTCCCACAAATCTAAGAAGGGTGGGAGGGGGGGGGGGGGGGGGGGGGATAAAAGTGAGAAAACAAACCATGAAATCCAAGAAGGGAATTCAGAGGTGAAATACAGGGTCGAAAAGACCGGAGACATACCTGTAAAATGAGAGTTCGTACATGAGGGAATTCTGCATGGACTTGTACTGTATGTTAAAAATTCAATGGAGAAAGTGAAAATTAAGCAAATAAAATAATACACTAATACAGAAAGTAAGATAAGAGTTTAGGACTTAGAATTACGCCAGCTGAAACCAAGAAAGCCAAAACATTGATGTCCATAAAGTAAGAAGGCCATGCTGGTGGCTGGTGTTACGGGTATATACTTTGCTAGCATAACTTCTGTCCATATTATACAAACAATTTGTATATGTATAACCATCCTGCAGAATGGATTTTTGCTCACCTTAAACGAGCTCTCGGTCTTATTGAAGTTTCATCTTTTCCTGAAACTTGCCTATCATGGTTCGCTACCATTTTGTTTTCATTCAAAAGCATCTGGACAAACGCTTTCAATAGTTCTCTCGACATAAGATTGTCCCATTTGGACCACCGCCCCATTCTTCAATAACTACCAGTACCGGCTAGTTTCAGCCATAACCGAGGAATATGAAACCTAATTTTTATCACATTACATGGTCGATTCACATGTATTTGGACAGGCATTTAGGCTAGTTTTGGCTAAGCCTAGATACATATCGATACCATTATTCATCAGACTGAAATGATGCAACTTGAGATACAAATGAATCAGAGTTAAACAAATCGAAAAATGACACAACTGTGCAAGTAGGCATGAAGTGTGTGGAACCACAATTTAAGTGCAATCTCAACCGTATGGAGTTTGGTTTTTTAAAAAAAAAAAAACCGTTTGGAGGATGATATAAAAACCCCCGCTGCCAACGGGATCATTGTAGGCTCATCAATCCTTCCCATGGAGGTGGAAAAGCGAAAATGCTTTATATCCCACGGGCCATCCCGATTTGTGTTTATGTGAGAGAGAGGGGATGGGACCCACACTTAACCCATCCCTGCAAACCGTGAGTCATAAGAAAATTGCCTTTTTTTCTCTTATCGGGACACACCGCGGGACCAGCTCACGGTGAGTGTATCATTTCCGGTGGAAAAGTTGCTTGACAATTAGATTGGTTATAGTTAATGACAGAATGGAAATGTAATTCATGTCAGATATCAATGAGAACTGTGCCTGATTGACTAAATGTTGTAGGGAAAATTATTGACGGAGCACCAACTTCAGTGCAGTTTTCTATTCAAATTTATGAATTTTGTTGAATATGCTTATTCGACCCACTTATAAACAAACTAAGTCACTACAGCGTACATTACGTCCATTGAAATAAAGGTCGGGCCACTACCAAAATGCACTATTGACAAAGCATGGTTTGTAATATTTGCTGTTCAAATGTTGTCTCAATATTGCAAGCCATTTAACTGCTGATCTAAAGAGGGGATTTGCTGTCTCAACTCTGTAGGTCATAGTCCACAATTGACAAAGTTTCAGTTTACCACTGAACTGCACCTCGGACATCCTTATGCTTAGATCTTCCCCATAGGCTGCTGCCATCAACCATAAATGACCTAAACATCGAAACCTATTATTGGGGCGTCACATTCTAATAGAGAGGCTTTACTTGGATTTCTAGTGACCAAATAATTGGTTATGGGGTATTCTTGATTCAATCCAAATGTCTAAAATAACCTTCAACTAAAATATAAACCTAAAAACTAAAACTAAAATTAAAACCTAATTCTCATTCAAAGATCTGCTTCACTTCTTCTTCTTAACTTCCTCTCCTTCATCAACCATAAATCATTGCCTCCTTTTTTTTGCAATCAAAATCATTTCACCAACTTCGATCAATCGACGGTTCGAAAAACTTATAATTGTCGATTGAATTCTCTATTAAAGGTGCAGAAGAAGCATATTGATAGAAGTGATGGTAATCAACACCAACAGTTACGGTTGGGTTTGTTTTACAGTTAGATTCGACAAAAAAACAACTAGTCGTAACTGATTTACAGTTAGGTTCGATCACAAAAAACCCAGTCGTAGCTGTTTTACAGTTGGGTTCGACAAAAAAAAAACAGACGTAACTGATTTACAGTTGGGTTTCGACCTAAAAAACCCAGACGTAACTGGTTTAAAATTGGGTTTTCCTAATTTTACCTAGTTACGGTTAGGAGTTCATCATCACCTAACCGTAAATTTGTCTTACGGTTGGCTACGAAGGAAAAACCCAACCGTAAACCGCTCTGAAAAGCTAAAAAATTCAATTTTTTTAACTTACTTTCATCAATTTTGAGAAATAAAAAGAACATTGGTTGGTGATTTAAAATCTAGGGTTTTAGTTAGAAAAAAATCTCCAAAATTTCTCATTTTCTTTCAACTTTTTCTTTCCACCAAAATCACTTAATATGATTTTTTATCACTAATTATATTAGTTGATTAGATTATTAACACTAACCACTTAAAGGTTGTTTAGTCATTATAAAATTACTTTAGAAAAGATGTTTTTGAAATTACTTATGGGTAACCGTTTTTTTCCTATTAAATGAAGCCCCTCTATTGGAATGTGACTCCCCAATAATAGATGGGTAACCGTTTTTGTCCTATTAGGTGAAGCCCCTCTTTTGGAATGTGACTCGCCCAGTGTTCTTAACATTAGACTATCATCAAAAACACACCTTGCAAGCAAATAAATCTATCAAAGAAAACAAGAGCCACAGCTCCATAGTTCCTCCGATCAAAAATACTACCCACCACTGATGCATAAAAGGCAATTTTTCTCTAAGCACAACCAAAAATAGTAAACCAGCACTCATCCAGATACTAATTGTTCGGAACAGGCAGACAACATCAAACAACTTGAGTAATAAACACAGAACAGAAATATTGAACCAAAACTTTAACAAAATTGGTTTTGTAATTCGAATTCAACATTACTTTTCAAACTTGTCTCACTAGATTTCCCTACCTAAACCAAAATTAGTAAAAACAAGGAAATGTTCTAAACTGTAGAAAGAACTTGAAAGAAAAAAAACATCGACAGTAAACAAATATGTAGAATTTGGAACTTGAGAAGATGAGACTACATCTGGATAAGAAAAGCCAACTTCCTCAGTCAAATAGACTGAAACCCATATCCTGCACCAATCAAACAAGAAAACACTCAATCAGAAACTACCAAAATGAAGTACACACTTCTTAGCATCATTCACTTATCAGTAAAGAAAATACTTACATCATCAGACTCTTCTTTCTCTTCAACCTTCTCTTCCTTCTTCTGCTCTGCAGCAGCGGGTGCAGCAGCACCACCACCACCACCAGATGCAGCAACGGCCATTGGAGCACCACCTCCTGAGGGTACTGAGGCCAACTTCTCCCTTCCAGATGCAATAAGTTCAGTTATGTCCTTACCCTTGACTTGAGTAAGGAGCAACTCAATTCTTGAGTCATCGCAATCAGCTCCAACTGCATGAAAAATTAACATTACTAAATGATGTAATAACTAAATGGGTGGAGTTGGTTTAGTTGCACAAAGAATTTTAAATGTTAAACTCTATTCTTCATATTCATAAAGAATCATGTTATAATATAATGAACAAGTTTCACACACATAAAGGCTTGGATTGACAATTGCATAAACTAAAACAATATACACTTGTAGCACTGACAAGATTCAAGCAATATATATCAACACAAATTGGCAAAACAGATACAGAAACAAAGAAGACCCAGTAAATGAAACTCTAATTGGCAGTTAACCAACAAAACCTGTTTATAAAAGTCTGCAAATAAATAGAGCCTAACGCACAATATTCTAATCATTCAAGGAAAATAATTTCCCACTCAGTTGTACAAACAAACTGCCCATATTGTAGTCCTTTTGAGCTACATAAATATAATTTCAGAATAATAAAAGCATAAAAACAGAGATCAAACATCCATTACTCAAGCATGTCTACGTTTATTCGGCATTATACCTTACAATATATGTCTTCATAAGAAACACAGGAAGAAAAAAAAACAAAAAAAAAAACAAACAATCAAACAATCAAACTTTACCCTATAAGAAAACGAAAAGAAAATACGATATAACAAGGAGACGAACTTAACCTATATTATTGCAAACAGATAGATCATATTGTGGCCAAAGAAATGAAAAGGGGTACACCTAATCCAAGGCCATTAAATTAAAAACCTACTTCATACAGCAATCACCCACACAAGATTAACAGATCTAGGAAGAAAAGAAAAGGAGTATACCTGATCCAAGGACTCCCTTGATATCCTCAGCTGTAGGTGCGGTGTTTCCACCCAAAACAAGAAGCAAGTAAGCAGCGATAACCTTCATTTCTGCTGAAAATTAACTGCAAACAACACAAATGATATCAGTTTTCCTTGCAACAACAGATACAAAGGAGAAATTGGAAGAGATAGTCAGATAATTACTTTGGGGATCTGATGATTTGCAGAGACGAGATTTGCAGAAGTACGGCTACAACAACGAAGGGGGGGGCAAACGCTATTTCTAGGGTTTATATTGAGCGGCTTCAGGGAGATTATAAAGGCCTTAGGGTTTCAATATACAAGTGTTGGATATTTCAACCCCAGGTTAATGCTAATTACAATTTACACCTCCGGTTTTGTTATTTGTTCTTTTTATTACACTTTGCTTACAAGGTGCAACAACTTTGTGCGGTGGAATGGTTTGCAGTTGCACTGCTCTGACTTTTGACGACCTGAGGAATTTTACAAATGCATTTGGAAATGCAGCAACTAATACAGTCTATATAATGCCCTCCAAAGGAATAATGCTTTTTAGTGGATCAACAATTTTTTGTTAGAGACAAATGCTGTAACAAGTCTAAGACCGGTTGTTTTAAAGTTCTATATTTCTATCAGAGTTCAAGTCTGACTACAAGAGATCAAAATATTTGTTTTCGTGGAAATGTGATAATCATTTGTTTCGAAGCGCTTGCGGTATTTGTCCAGAAGGCTGATGCACATCATTAGTAGAGGAATTCAACAGACTCGTCAAGGTTCAAATTTTAGATCCCTGGAGATCATCAACTTCTGGTTTGCAAACAGACAGTAAAGTTTCCTTTCATGTTGACAATTAATTTGTGAAATAAGAGTTCAGTAATTTCTTGTTTCTCTGCAACAAACTTTCCTTCTTACAAACCAAGACGATGTTCTGTATAATTTTCTATATAGGTTTGTGTAGACAGACTTCAATCAACTGGGACTATTACATCTTCTGCAATTTATGACCCCTACAACACCCGGGAAAGTAGCCGATCTAGATAAACCATGCATCTTCTTATAAAAACAAGAGAATTAGATGATAACTGACAAGGATTGAATTGGGAACAATATCTCAAGCACGTCTGTATTCATCTCCACAGTCACCAATAGCTCTTAGGAGATCCTTTCCTTTCTTTGTTACTTCCTGAATGCTATTCACGTCGTCCTCGTCAAGAGTGAGGGGAAAAACAGCGTTGCAATCATTTATATGCTCTGCCAGGCCAAGCCTCACACCAACCATTGATCCAGCAACTGATTGCTGCCGTAACACAAAGCAAATAAGAAGGATATTTTCATGAGTGAATCTACTATTTCCTAAAAAGGTTTTATGGTGCTAAATAAGAAGGTGAATTTTTTTCTCAATTTACCTGATCCAGAACGTATTTCACGGCTACAGTAGGGATTGATACCCCATGTTTATTAGCTACTGTCTTTAAAGTTTGAAGCAGTGTTTGGAATAAACCCCATCCACCCCAAGCGTCCACCATCTGAAACATTAAGGACACTCTGTTATTGCAAAAACCAAATATATACGGTTCGTAAGTGGTCAGGTAGGAGTAGCGGCTTTTAAAGAGTGATATACCCTTTTGTATTTCTGCAGCGATGGGGTATTTAGAGGAGGGCCAGCAAAAGGAATTGATAAGTTGGTGTCGAGGAATTTCTCAGATAATAAACCTCCCATCACAGTGCCATACCTGAATTTATAGCCAATTCAAATTCAGAATGAGTAAAAGGAAGGGCTAGGACATATATGAATGCATATATATATATATATATATATATATAGATAGAGATAGAGAGAGAGAGACGTTATAAGTTTTACTCCTGTGAGCTGACAAAGTTCTGCCATTCTCTGTTGAGGACGCATGTCTACAATAGAATGTTGGACCTAAAGAAAACAAAAAGTTTTTCACTCAGCAATTGGGCACACATTCGATATATACAACAAAACCCTCAGGAAACTTGGAAAACATCAACGAAATTTAAGTCGACCTGATTGCTAACGATTGGGATACCATTTTCCAAGATTATGTGCAGCCTCTCAGTATCAAAATTCGTCAAAGCCACTGTCTTGATTTTACCTGCATGTTTATCCCCAAAGGTCTGATGCAATCAAGAAACGAAGGTATATCACCCTAATACATATAATTCAAATATTATCAATCTAACCTTCTTCTTTTAGATCTGTAAGATGTTTTAAAGCATCGAGGTAGCCCGTGTTGGAGTAATCCCACCTATCAGTAAATGAAACATGCAATCTTAATGAGAAGCTATTATGAAATTATGACAGTGGTTATCAAGAGTAATTGAATGTTAAGGAGAAAACTAACCAATGAAACTGAAGCATATCTAAGGCTGGAACGTCCATTCTCTTCCTTGACACGTTGATGCTTTCGCGAACATATCTACTTGTCATTTTAACGGGTGGCGGTACCCATTTGGTAAGGCTGCATCAAATAATCCTTAATAAAGTAAGATGAAAGAATTTGGAGCAACATCGATCACTCTTGGCATCTCAATCTAATGCATTTGAACTGGCTCATCCTCTGAAGAACGCCAGCAAATCTAGTTATCAATTATGTCTTGTTTCTTTCCTGTTTTCGATGGTTCGTCAAGCATATAAAATAGCACACTCAAATTCAAATTAAGGCCACCCTTTATTGAGCAAGTCTCTAACAAATATTGAAGTTAACACCTTCGAGAGTCACTTGGACCATAAATGGACAAAAGTTTGGTTCACAAACTAATTGAGCACGTGGTGAGTACTCGCCTGTCAAAACAAGAAAAAAATACCGTACTCATTTTTATATTTGCGACGGCAATATCCCGTGTCTGATGCAAAAACAGCTTTAAAGTTTAAACCAAGTTATGTAGAATTTTTGTATTTTATTCTCAACAGTATTCTCAACGGTATTATTAATGGTATTCTTTGGTCGATACCTGCATGTTCGGTGATTATATATTTAACCGCAATATAATATACAGACCATATATAAGATCGATGCTTCTCAACTAGGAAATGTCTAGACTCTCAACCAAACAAATTGCCTGTGACATTTACTAGCTACATAAACACAGAAGTTAAATAGAAACAGATATAGCTGCAAAGTCAGACACAGACACCCCTTCTTGAGAATACTATTCAAGAGCGGAAATACTTACCCTTTAATCTTCTCCAAGATCTCTGGTGGACGTTCCCTACGGACTTTGTTGATGAAAATTCCATATAAATCTTCTGCTGGTCCATCTATATCATAAAACATACAGAATAAGTTAAACAGGAAAAATCCCATATGTATGTATAGCTTTAACAATAGAACATGGAACAAAAATCAAAACAAACTCCATGGAATCAAAACAGAAACACAACAACATAGTAAGTGAAGCCGAGAGTCTAGACTCTATATACTCCATAGGTTCTTAAAATCCACAAAATTTTAATTCTTAACCAAACAAAAACAATAAAAGAAGTATGTCAAGTAAGTTCTAACAGATATCTGCCATGTCAAAGGTTGTAAGTCCAGCATCAACGTATTTAAGCATGGCCTCCACAGCATTGTTCTCATCGATTTTGCCCCAACCTCCACTAGTCTGCCACATTCCATTAACAATTCTGCAAATCTCCAGGGAATCCTTTTTGTGCTTCACCTCAGTAACTCTCGGATTCTCAACAACAGCTTGTTCATATTTCATACATCCTCGAACGAGTTTCCCCGATTTGGGACTGATTTGAGCTTGGGATCTAACAGGATTGAAAGCAAAATTGGAGCAGAAAACAATGGAGGCTGCCATTACTCTTACAATCTACCAACAGTGACCAATTAATGCATGAAAATCTCTAGTTTTTCCCTCCTTAAAAAGACTGACAACAACACATCAATTCACCAAATTACCCTCCATGAATTATGTATGTTGAATATCTCTAACATATAACGTTTACGTTTTTCCTATGCCCCTTTTGTTATCTATCCATTAACATTCCAAATGGGGATCCACGTGGTTGAACCAGACACTGACACGTAATTTCAGATTTACTCCTTCCCTAAAAAATTGGCGAAGAACTGGACCAATAGAAAAACACAGTCTCTATTCGGTGAACAAAATTAAAATGGAAGAGGAGAAACATAAAAAGAAACTAATTAATTTAGGGTTAGGGTGTTGGACTCACAGTGATCCGCCAAATCAAAAGTGGAAAGACCAGAATCGGCATATCGAAGCATAGCTTCAACTGCATCGTCCCTATCGATTTTCCCCCAACCACCGCTAGTTTGCCACATGCCATTCAAAACTCTGCAGATTTCTAATGAATCGTTGCCGTTTTTCACTACTGTGACTCGTTCTTTCTCTCCTGTTTGGACGCATCGAATCGAGGTCGAGTTCACAGGGTGTAACTTAGAACCTGTGTATGGGGTTTGAGTGGGTTTAATTGGTTTCAGACTGGTGAAGAAATGGCGGTTTACACAGGTCGCCATTTTGGCGGGAGAGAAGCGAGTGGGAAATTGGGGGTAATGAGGGTAGGATAAGGTATTATCGATTTGGCTCCCACACGAACTGGAAGGGGCAATGCTGCAAATGACTTATATACCCCTGATACGTCCTAAGAACCACAGACACCAGACCAGATACGGGCAGGATAAAACCTTCAGCATGGTACGGTACAGTCCCTTAACGTAATGTACAAAGGCTAGCAAGTTAACAATTCGGAATTAAATGTACGGAACGACAAACATATAAATATTATTCGGATTTGTAAAAGTCAAATTAGATCAAGAATCCGATTAACGGGTCGTGAATTTGGCAATAAATAGGAACTCCATACGTACGTGTATAATTCGTTTTATTAATGTGGGTTCGACAATGGTTAAATATAATGTGATTTTACAATTTAATTGAACTAAGTATAAGATATGTACATCCAAATATAACAACCGAGGATTGGTACACTGGCTAGGTGTTCATTCCTTCAAGCACGTGATCAAGGGAGGGCCCAATTAGCGCGGATGTTAAATAAGCCATAGTAATGACGAGACCGACGAATCAAACAGGCGTATAAGTAGATTTATAATTACCGTTTTTGAATTATTCGCGGATAAGTTAGTCAGCCATAAAATACACGTATTGTAGTCGGAGTTATAAATGGCCGTGTTAGAGCACTACTCGGTCGAACTCGCAAGCGTTGCTATCTCAAGCTTGTTTGTCAATGTTAGTGATCAAAACTATAAGTCTTGATTTCTAGTCTACTTATAGTGATGTCTCGGACTAGGATAGATTGTGTAGTTGAGCATTAGACTTCACGGCGTTCGTCATTTGAAGATGAATAACTACTAAGGAGAGCTTGTGGAACTTCATCAACAAAAGGTATGTGGAGACTGAAACTCATCTATCACTTGGAAAGTCTATTTCTACTCTATCTCCTATATTGAGACAAAAATCGTATTGCTATATAGTATTCGATTATGCACATTTGAGATTTCGAGCTGAGTTTAACTCGCTTACATATTTCTCGAAATATGTGTTGGTAAGCTTTCGCTTCGACCAAGTTCATCTTATATTCTTGACGAAAGTCAAAAGATGATCATGTGAAAATTGTCGAGTAACGTCTTACATGATTTGTGTGATACAATCATTTGGTGTAGACTTGGAATGTTTCGTAATGATTATTTCAATAACTTGAAAATTGTTTTGATGCTAATAATTCGTGAAAATAGCTATTTTCATCCTCTAAGAATGTTTCAATGATTGAAATAGAGTTTAGAACACTTAACCACTATTGGATTATGAACATATTATGTGTTCTTGCATACATGTAATCCATGTCCGGGAACCATAGTATGCATACCCGTATGCATACCTGTTGGTTTGTGAAAGTCCGGGTACCTAAGTACACATACCGGTACGCGTACTGGCGTAAGGTTTGGGTCCGGGAATTTATGCTGAGTTTGGAGGTATGTGTACCCAAACTTGGTCCGGCTACTTAAGTATGCGTACCCGTTTGCATACTTGAGTGGTTAAAGTTCTAGAATCGGTTGTGACATGAACTAATACATTTATATAATAAGGAATGCAATCTTTTGCAAACCGTGGCTATAATGTTCATGAATTGATTTGAGTGAATCAAACCGATTTTGCTTCAATTGTGTTCTTGTATACTTCTATGAGAATATAGCAATTGAACAACTCTATAACTAGTTTCATTTGAGTCATTTGAACTAGTTTTGGTTAAGATGAATAAGGTTGATATGAAAGTGTTCATATAGCTAACTTTGGTTAACTACTGTTGAGCCAACCTAGTGTACATGTTTAGGTACGGTTACTCAAACCTAAATAAAGGTACATTTCATTTGTGTATAACAAGCTAAGTTCGATCTAACGGTTGAAATATATTAGCTTGAGTCTAATCAGGTTTTCATCTAACGGTGAATATTGAAGGCTTTGTTACCAAGGTAACTTAGATTGCAAACCCTGATTTGAAAACTATATAAGGGAGAACTCTAGCAACTGGGAATCCTAATCCCCACACCTTCTGTGTGATACTAGTTGCGACTAGAGTCGTTTCTCCTTTAACCTTAGGTTTTCTCTAAAACCCTGTAGGTTAACGACTTGAAGACTTCATTGGGATTGTGAAGTCAGACCCAACTATTTTCTCTGTAGTTGTGTGTTCTGATCTTCCTTCTACTATCGTGATTGAGTATTATCTTTGCTAAGATTTGCTTGAGATTTATCTCCGATAGGTAAGATTAAAAGTAGTCACAAACATCTTCATTTCATCGTTTGTGATTCCACAATATCTTGTTTCGCTTCCATACGATTAAGATTATTGTGAGGTAATTGATAATACTAGGCTGTTCTTCGGGAATATAAGTCCGGTTTATTAATTGGTTCCTGTGCACCTTGATTCATCAAAAGACGGAACAAAACTCATAGGTATTTCTGTGGGAGACAGATTTATCTATTCCAATAGACTTTTCTGTGTGAGACATATTTGTTTATCAAGTTTTCGACTTTGGGTCGTAGCAACTCTTAGTTGTGGGTGAGATCTGCTAGGGGAATCAAGTGCGTAGAATCCTGCTGGGGTTCAGAGACGTAAGGAGCGCAACTGTACCTTGATCAATTTGAGATTGATTAGGGCCCGAAGTTCATTGGTAGTAGGCTAGTGTCTGTAGCGGCTTAATACAGTGTGGTATTCAAAGCTGGATTAGGTACCGGGGTTTTTCTGCATTTGCGGTTTCCTCGTTAAAAAAACTTCTGGTGTTTGTGTTATTTCTTTTCCACATTATATTTTGTTATTATATAATAGAAATATCACAGGTTGTGCGTTAAGTTCAATCAGTTCTTGAATCGACCTTTGGGTTGTTGATTGAATTGATTGACACTTGGATATTGGTTTGTGATACCATCCAAGTTATTTCTCTTATTCAATCGGGCTCGCAAATTCCTATTTGTTTGATTGCAGATTGAATTGAGAAATAGAGATATAACTCTTTGATATATTTTTTTATAGATTGAGTCTGACTGTCTAGTTGATTCTCTTGAAAGTATATTGAAGTTTGTCCATTCAGATTGCCGAACGAAATATTGAGTCAGGTTGTTAGACCCACGCTTTTTCAGGTCGCACATAATCTGCGAATTAGAACAATACGGATTGGTACGTGTATAATTCGTGAATTATACGCCGACTTACTAACTAGGCTACAAAGGTATCCTTGTAGTGTACAATACTTGACATCTTAACAAAATACAGTATACAATACATTTTCAACATGCCTTCTCAAGAGTAGACGGCCTCTTTCCTCTCTCCCTTCTCTCCAAAAACTGGAAAAAAAAAAAACTCCCATCTTCTTCTTCGTTCTTGTTATTGTTAGAGCACTGCTCGGTCGAACTCGCAAGCGTTGCTATCTTAAGCTTGTTTGTCAAGTTTAGTTGTCAAAACTATAAGTCTTGATTTCTAGTCTACTTATAGCTATGTCTCGGATTAGGATAGAATGTGTAGTTGAGCTTTAGACTTCACGATGTTCATCAATTGAAGACGAAGAACTACTAAGGGGAGCTTGTGGAACTTCATTAACAAAAGGTATGTGGAGACTTGAACTCATCTATCACTCATAAATCTATTTCTATTCTATCTCCTATTGAGACAAAAGTCGTATAGCTATATAGACTTTACATTATACACATTTGATATTTCGAGCTGATTCTAACTCGCTTACATATTTCTCGAAATATGTGTTGGTAAGCTTTCGCTTTAACCAAGTTCATCTTTTATTCTTGACGAAAGTCAAAAGATGATCATGTGAAAATCGCCTGGTAACATCCTAAGCAATTTTATATCTACCATCAAATTCAAAAGGACAATTGATGACACTGAATTGGGAGCTAATGATTTCTAAGTTAAGTCCATCTTTCCACAAAAGACATAGACCACCAGATAAACCAATAAGATCTACTATGAAGAAATTTGAATACTTCAAAGGTTTGATGAAAAATGACATATTCTTATATGAAGTTTTTGTTTCAGATAAAAAAATAGCATCTGGGTCATTAGTATTCACTAAGCTCCTAAGATGATTTCTGGTATCTTTATTACCATAGCCCTGAACATTCCAAGCAATAAATCTCATATTGAAAAACCGGTCAAGTAGTAAACAAACACAGCACAAGTAGTAGATACTAATGAATTGAAGAATTGCAGAATTAAACAAGAAATAAAACCATGATGATAGCCTAATTGAAGAAAGATTAGGGTTAAACTAGCACATGTAGCCATACTCAACCCATAGTTTCAAATTTTTTCTCATAGAAATCTCTTCCTACGGATCTTTAAAGAGAATCAGTTCTCCTGCAGGTTTTGCAATTCCTTTTAAGGCATTGTAAGTGATATCATCATTTGGAACTCTCTTCATAGTTATGCTTAAGAACACTCTTTCAAATTCTTCCTCTTTTATCTTATGAACCCCTTCAAATGGAATTTGAATGATAGAAAGGATAGAATCATAGATCCACCATGGCTTTGGGTAGTTAACAGATAGAATATCTGCAGCATGAGAGAATCTGAAGTGAAAGAAATTTTTCTTCTTTTGAAAAGGTGTTACAATAACCTCTTTCTTCAAATTCCAGTGTTTTCTGGCAAAACTTTGAGCTTCTTGATAGTTAACATTGATGTTGCTATATAGCTTTTCAACAGCACTCCGTTTATCATCTTGATGAGGCTTTGGCTTGAGAGCATTTTTACTAAGAATCACAACAGGGCGTAAAGGATCATGAATAATTTGACTAGCTTGTAATGCTTCTGTGATTTCATCAACTGAGGAAGTTTCAGAAGATATGGACATTATTAAAAAAAAAATTGAAACTGCAGATTGAAATTTTGAGAGAGACCAAGTATGTAGGTTAGAGAGAATTTGGTTTCATCAAAGGTTTGCACACTAAAGAAAAAGTACTCCCAGAGATGTGATGTGTGAGAGTGCGTAGTAATCAAGACAAAGAGGCTTCCAAAAGCATTCTCGTGACTTATGATATCCCAAGTACAAATATTATTTGAGAGTTCCTTGCTTGTGTAGTAGCTACTACTCTTATTTTGTCTTATGAGCCATAGGGTCTCAGTTGTGACAGTTTTCCAGGGCAAAAGTTGTAGGTTGTTTTTGTGGCGTTTGGCTTGATATATGAGACTATTGACTGAATGCAATAGAGACATGAGGCTGGTAAAGGCCCGTTGGAACTTTATAATGTTTAGGGTTTTTATACTGCAAATAGGATGGCACATGTGTAGGCTGTGAGAAAAGTAGCTAGATTGATAGTGACAACAGCTAATCCATATCTCGAGGTCAAAATCCAAGGAGGTACTCGGAGAAAAGGAGAAAGGGTCCCGGAGAAAAGTGGATTCCGGTGATGGTTCAACGCTTAAAAGCAAAAGAAAATCAACAGTCAGGATATAGCTCCAAGAGAAAAACGTGTGCATATTTTCAGAGATTAAAGAGGGGAAGATAGAAAGTCTAAAATCCAAAAGATCACTCCTAAAATGTAAAAAAAGATTTAATGTAATTAAAAGCGCATTTTCATGATTTAGCCTATAAAAGATTATGTATTAAGGGATTCAAATATATATTATTCTAGATATGGTAGTTAGGATATCTTGTATGTTAGGAAACATATTAATTGAGTATAATCTGCTCACCTTATTTGTAAAAGGCGTATCTGCCTATTTAGACAAGCATAACCTGTTTTTGTATGCAAGCTTTTGAGTAATATACAAAACCTTCATCTTCTTACTTTGTCGTTTCATGGTATCAGAGCCAGGTTTGACTTAACCTAATTAAATCAAGAAATCATAAAACTGTGCTAAAAGATTAGCATCATGACTGGAAAGGAATCAGACACTAAAGAACGGAAAGTTGATTCAACTTCACCATATTATTTACACCCTTCAGATCATCCGAGTATGTTGATCTCTCCGGTGAAGTTTAATGGTGATAATTATGAAGAACGGTCTCGATCGATGTTGAATGCCTTTCGAGCGAAATGAAAAACATGTTTTTTGGATGGAAAACTTACTCAGCCTGATAAAGATGATGTGTATATTGAAGATTGGTGGAGTGTTAATTATATGCTGATTGGATGGATTCTTACATCCATTAAATCAACACTCCGATCAAGTTTGACATATTTTGATACTGTCAAAGAATTATGGGATGATTTGAAGCAGCATTTCTCTATTGGTAATGGACCAAGATTGATGCATTTACGTTCAGATCTAGCAAGATGTCGATAAGATGGACATACTGTGCCAGCATATTATGGACGTTTGAAAGCTCTCTGAGAAGAAATCAACGATCATGTTAAGCCACCTTTGTGCAGCTGTGGTAAGTGTACCTGTTCTCTTATCACTCGATGGAATAAGCAACGTGACGAAGAACGTATATATCAGCTTTTAATGGGTCTGGATGATGTTGTATACAGAACTGTTAGATCTCATATTATTGCTCAAGATCCTCTTCCAAATTTGAGTCGTGTATATGCTCTTATTGTTCAAGAAGAAAGACATCAAACAATTACAAAAACACGTGATGTGCGTGCAGATGTTGTGGGTTTTGCGGTGCAAACTCAGAATATATCAAAGGGATATGATAAGGGCGCGGTCTATGTTTCCACAGAGAAACCAACTTGCAAATACTGTGGAAAGATAGGTCACGAGGTGGAAAATTGTTTTAAACTGAAAGGGTACCCAGAATGGTGGAATGACGAGTATAACCTAGGATGAGGAAGAGGACGAGGATGTGGTCAACATGGAAAAAATACTGGTCGTGGAAAGTCGTCACCAACTGTAGCTAATATTGCACTGACAAATACCAATTCTAGTGGAAGCTCTATTTCATCACAGGATCGTCTAGGTCTTGCTAGTAACCTTACTGATGCCCAGTGGGAAGCCGTTGTTGGAATGTTTAAAAACTCGAATATTGATGGTTCGAAGGAGAAGCTGTCTGGTAAGTGGATACTTGATATAGGGGCCTCAAGACATATGACAGGGAGTAAAGAGTTTTTGCTTAAAACATATCAAATTGGTTTTTCTTCAATAAAACTTCTGAATGGTACATACTCAGTTTCTTCATGTGAAGGCACTGTGGTGTTTGGAGACAGTATGAGATTATATCGTGTTTTATACCTTCCTGATCTTCATTGCAACTTGATTTCGTTATCATGTTTAATTAAAGATCTGAAATGTATTGTCACTTTGACTGATAAGTTGTGTGTGATACATAACCGCACTACGAGGACACTGATTGGTGTGGGTGAGGAACGAGATGGGGTCTATATCTTCCACGGTGGAGTGTAGATTGTGGAAAATCGAGTTACCACCAGTGAAGATTATTATTTGTGGCATAGGCGTTTAGGTCATCCTTCTAATAAGATTATTTCTTTGCTTCCTGGTATGAATAAAGTTGATTGTCAGAAGTTTCTTAATGAACCATGTGATACTTGTTTTAAAGCTAAACAAACTCGTGCTACTTTTTCTATTAGTGAGAATAAAGCTAATGATATCTTCAGTTTAGTTTATTGTGATGTTTGGGGCCCATATCGTACTTCGTCTTCTTGTGGTGCACACCATTTTCTTATTATTCTTGATGATTATTCACGTTGTGTTTGAGTTTATTTGATGACACATAAAACTGAGGTGGTGTAGAATTTTCAGAATTTTTGTGCTATGGCTAAGACACAATTTGATAGACAAGTTAAGCAAGTTCAGAGTGATAATGGTACTGAATTTCGTCCTTTAATTCCATTTTTTCTGAACAAGGGATAAAATTTCAAACTTTATGTGTGGATAAACCACAACAAAATGGGAGAGTTGAACGTAAATATCGTCATATATTAAATGTGGCGCGTGCTTTACGATTTCAAGCAAAGTTACCTCTTTATTTCTGGGGTGAGTGCATCCTAAGTTCCGCTTATATTATTAATCGCACACCTAGCTAGTACCTTGCTAAATGGAAAAACTCCATATGAATTGTTACATAAGAAGTCCTCTATTTATACTCCTATTCAAGCATTTGGATGTTTATGCTATGCAAGTCTTGTTCCTCGTGATCGAAACAAGTTTAATCCACGAAGTCGACGTTGTGTATTTGTTGGATATCCTCATGGACAAAAGGGTTGGCGGTTATTTGATTTGGAAAGGAAACAATTCTTTATGTCTCGTGATGTAGTTTTCTTTGAAAGTAAATTTCCTTATGCAGTTGTTAATTTAGTTGATAACACCGAAGGTTGTCAAGATATCGGGATGGTAATTCCTAATGAACAACCAGATTTTTTATTGTCTGACACAACCAGGATAAGATAGACAATAATGGATGTGAATTCAGTTGATTTTGGGAATGTGTCTGGAGGAGATTCAGCTGGTACAGGTATGGTCTCGTTAACAAACATGAATGCACAGTCTGAGAAAGAAGTACAGGCAGTAACTGAAAGGTATGGTCAGCACGTGAATAAGATAGAGGCAGTACCATACAAGACTGCACTGAATACGACAGGAAGGAGTGATAAAACTAACACACGCATGGACACCGGAATAAACAGACACGTGGGCAAGTCATTGTCTGTAACAGGTAGGACTTCTCGGATCGTCACAGAAGAGATTTCAGGCACTTCTTTACAACCAGGTGGACAGTCAGCAACGGCTTCACCTGTTCCTTCAAGTAACGTGTCAACTTTGAGAAATTATGGGAATGTTTTTGTCTCACCTGAGGAGAATCTACAACCAAGAGACAACTCCGGTATAAGAGGGGATTTCGTCTGTCAGTACAAGAGACAACTCCGGTATAAGTAATGACAAGATGTCAGAAACTTTTGGTGAAATTTCAGATGTAGTTTTACATCCTACTACTGAAACACGTGATACAACTAGTGACAGTTCCTATCAGGAATTTCGACGCAGTGTACGTTCTCGGGTTCCTAATACTCGACTCAGTGATTATGTATGCAATAATATCGACAAAATAGACCCCAACTCCTCCACACCTCCATCGTCAACGTTTTCGGGTACGTCTTATCCCATAACTAATTATGTTTCGTGTGATAATTTTTCTGCTAACCATACTCAGTTTTTGGCGGTTATTACTACTCTTAAGGAGCCAACTAGCTATGCTGAAGCCGTTAAAAATCCGTGTTGGCATGTAGCGATGTCTAAGGAAATCGGTACTCTTGATAAAAATGGTACATTATCTATTACTGATCTTCCTCCCGGGAAAAAAGCTATTGGTTGTAAATGGGTTTACAAAATTAAATATAATTCTGATGGCAGTGTCGAAAGGTATAAAGCTCGATTGGTTGTTTTTGGTAATAGACAGGTTGAAGGGGTTGATTACCATGAAACCTTTGCTCATGTAGCCAAAATGGTTTCAATTAGAACATTTTTGGCAGTCGCCGTTGCTAGAGATTGGGAGTTACATCAAATAGATGTTCACAATGCCTTTCTACATGGGGATCTTGATGAGGAAGTATATATGCAACTTCCTCCAGGTTATTCGACTACTTCTTCGGGCAAAGTATGTCGTCTTCATAAATCTTTGTATGGTCTTCGTCAAGCTCCACGTAATTGGTTTGCTAAGCTTGCAAATGCTTTTCAAGCTTTTGGATTTATACAGTCTTACGCTGATTACTCTCTATTTAATCTACGACGAGGTGAGAACTCCATTAATGTGCTTGTTTATGTTGATGATTTGATTATTTCTGGGAATAATTCCGTTGCTATTGCTACTTTTAAGGCATACTTGAGTCAGTGCTTTCATATGAAAGATTTAGGTCCTCTCAAGTATTTTCTTGGCATTGAAATATCTCGAGGTACTGATGGTCTATTTTTATCTCAACGAGATATACTTTGGATATACTTTCTGAAACTGGACTTCTTGGAGCCAAACCAACTTCGTCACCTATTGATCAGCATCATCGTTTGGCTCTAGATAACGGACATTTGTATTCAGATTCATCTCAGTATCGCCGACTTATTGGACGTTTAATTTATTTGACCATTACACGTCCTGAATTGTGTTATTCGGTGCACGTATTGGCTCAATTCATGCAATCTCCTCGAGTTGCACATTGGGAAGCTGCTCTCCGAGTTCTTCGTTTTCTTAAGAGTCATCCATGTCAAGGGATTATTCTACGTAAGGACAATGCTCTTCAACTTTTTGCTTATTGTGACTCTGATTTGGCCTCCTGCCCCCTTAGTCGCCGTTCTCTTACCGACTATTTTATATTTTTGGGAAGCTCACCTATATCTTGGAAGAAAAAGAAGCAAAACATTGTATCGCGTTCTTCGGCAAAAGCTGAGTACCGTTCTATGGCTCATACTTGTAGTGAGCTCACTTGTATCAAGGCGTTATTGAAGTCTCTTGGTGTGTCTCATTATCATCCTATGCGCCTTTACTGTGATAGTCAATCCGCACTTCATATTGCTGCCAATCCTGTTTTTCACGAGTGCACCAAACATATTGAGATTGATTGTCATTACGTTCGCGATCACATTCAATCGGGTGCTATTGTTACTTCTCATGTTCGCACCACTGCTCAACTTGCAGATATCTTCACCAAAGCGCTTGGACGTCCTTAGTTTGAGCTTCTTCTTCGCAAGTTGGTGTTAGAGCATAGCTCGGTTGAACCCACCAAGCGTTGGTATGTCAATTTTGGTTGTCATATTTTAGTGAATCAAAACTCATTTAAAGAGTCGCCTGATTATGTACTAGAGACAACTTCGTATAGGTTAGATTAGAAAGACTAAGATTATGAGACATACAAGTATTACTCGAAGACTTGAAGAATGTGAAGAAGTAACAAGCTACAACGACAACATCATCCTTCCTCTTGAGGTTAGTAATATTTGACTTGAACTGTTTCATTCCTAACGTATCTTTCAAGTCGGGCTATATTGAAAACATAACTGCGAAGTTGTGAATGATTATACTCTAGTAGTAAGATATGATCACATGATCATAGTGTTAAGAAATTAGGATACGAAGTATAACGCTTATCTTTTGAACTCATATAAGACATCGACATAATCGTATGAATGCTATTGTGATTATGTGTATGGGTAAAGGTGAAGATTTCATCATAGGAAACAATGTTTACATTTGTTTAAAGGAAGTACATTCATGAACTTGTTTCATGAATCGAAAGGGAAATCGCTAGGCTTATTGGTATTGTTATCCATTGCATATCTTTGGATTACCAATATGTGTGAGATAGTAGAACCAATCATAACTTGTTGTGTATCTTGGTAAAACTAATCACAGTGCCTGACTTATGTATTGGTATGACTTTTATTAGTATAACCGATCCTAAGTAATCACCTGAGATGGTATGATCGATATTTGTAATTGGTATGACCGATCACAAAAGAGTTGTGTAATCAATCCTTGTAATTGGCGTAACCGGTCCTAGTAATTGGTGTAACCGATCCTGGTAATTGGTGTAATCGATCCTAGTGACTTGTGTAACCGATCACAAGTAATACCATGAAAAAATGGTAACCGGTCCTGGTAATTGATGTAACCGATCCTGGTAACTGATGTAACCGGTCCCAGTAACCATATTAAGGTAAAACCGATCCTTGTGTTTGGTAAAACCGTAAACCCATGATTAGTGATTTGATGTTTGATCAATCACATAGTTGTCTTGGAATACAAATGAACCAATTCTAAACTTGTTTGGAAGTGTGGTATAATCGATTCCAAGATTGTAAATATGAAAGAGGATCTACAAAGAAAAGATGTCGACATACTTTGAACATGATCAGTAACTCTTATCTTTTATTGTGCAAAGATATTCCTTAATAACTCAAGGAGATCCCGGACCGAAATAAATTAAGAATCTTTTAATTAAGGTTATTAGTTTTATATGCTTTTAATTACCAGCAATTAAATGCATATCTCTGGAAAATAAAAATTGGTAATGTGCATTTACTAATTGGAGATTTTCTAGTGAGATTTCTGAAATATTGGACAAAGCATTTCCAGGAATTATGATAACCGATTTGGGCATTTATTGCATATCTTGAGAATATTCGGTTTTGGAAATTCCTTGGTGTCCAAACATCCTTGGTCTATAAATACCCAAGTTTGCATTTCGAGCAAACTATCCTAAGAGCCAGCAAACTTCATATTTTTGTTGTTTCTGGTGGAGCCGTCTATTCGGAGAGGAAAGTACCCTAATTAGGCGAAATCTCTTACGACCGCTCGTTTAAAGACTTATGTGGGATCAAGAAGCGATCTACGAGTACCGTTGGTGGGAAACTGGATAATTGCAGTTTATTTTAGTTTTCGATTGATTTGATTGACTAACGGTTGTTGAACTTTGATTGCACCTAGTTTGTTTATTCTTGAGAATCTTCTCTTCTGATATAAGATTCACTCAAACTAGATCGAAGTATCGACGGGATCTTTAGAACTGTTTGTAGATCTAAAGACGTCTTGTGATAATCCATTGTTAACAGACTCTGTTCTGTACGTGATTGATCACAAGAGATTCAAGTGGTATTGTGCAGGTTTAATTGAAGATTAAAGAAGATTTGAAGACAAAGAAGATTTCTTATTTTGTTTCTATATCTTTGGGTGTGCACAAACCTTGATCGGCTGGGATCCAACTAGAATCGGATTTATTCGATTGATTAGTTGTATAAGATCGGCATCACCTTATAGTTCTTGTTTGATTCTATATTGATTGATTGCAAATCTAAACTATGCTACTTCGGTAGTTGTTGGATAGATTTATCTGACCAGGCAAAGGAGTTTATTGGTTAAACGGAAGAGCCTTTGCATATGACTTGAGATATCTTTATCTGAAAGAATCAAGAGAGTTGTTACCAAACAGATTTGTTGTTCCTTTACTGTTTGGAATACGATCCAAAGAAATTGTTCCAGTGCGTGCACTTATTGAATGTCGGAAGCGCAGGGATACTGAAGAAACTAGGTGAACTATAGGTTTAGTTGCTTGGTCTCAACTATACGAAGTTTGTTAGATTTTTTATAGCGGCTTAATTCTGAGAGTATTCAATTCTGGACTAGGTCCCGAGGTTTTTCTGCATTTGCGGTTTCCTCGTTAACAAAATCTTGCCCGTGTCTTTTACTTTTCTATTTCCGCAATTATAATTGTTTATTATAATTAAAAGTAAAATACACAAACGTTAACTCCGTATTACTTGATAGTGATCCTATAGAGTTTGGTTAAATCCGAACCTACTATCAAGTAATCACACTTTTATTGTTGTATTGTCTCGATCTCGTATCCATAGACGATCACACAAAGTGTGAATATCGATTTGTAGTATTTTCTCGACTTTGTTCATAGACAATCACTTTCGGTAAGAGGAATTATAGGTGGATAAATTAAAGATTTTGGTGTATTTTTGTACTCTCATCTTTTCAGTTGGGCATTCGTGATCTCCATGCTCCAACTTGAGGGGGAGAATTAAGGGATTCACATATATATTATTATAGATATGGTAGTTAGGATATCTTGTATGTTAGGAAACATATTAATTGAGTATAATCTGCTCACCTTATTTGTAAAAGGTGCATCTGCCTATTTAGACAGGCATAAGCTGTTTTTGTACGCAAGCTTTTGAGTAATATACAAAACCTTCATCTTCTTACCTTGTCGTTTCATTATGCAATGCAGGTAAACCAAAATACAGAAGATCACTAAGAGAATCAAGATGAATAAATATAGTTTCGAAGATAATCCCCAAAATTCAGTTCCAATCTTCAAGACTTGGGTGCCAACTGAGGAGATAGATATGATTGCTTGAGAAGATTGATTGATAATTCCAGTTCCATGGCCAACCTTCATAACATCAGTTGTAAAAAGGTAGGAATTGATAGATGTTGAAACAAAGCCTGTGAACCTGAGAACTCCGGAGGAGGAAAATAAAGAAAAGAGACCAGGAGCATCACACTTGAGAGGCAAAGCAACAGGGAAAGGGCGGTTGAGGGAAAAATTGGATCTTAAGCGAAAGCATGCTTGGGATTTTAATTTCACTTTTATCTTCTTTGGAGATGAATAGCTGAGGTTTGAAGGTTCACTGACAAGGTGGTTGAAAACAACTTTCTGAGGGTGTTTTCTTTGAGGGTTTAAATTATTTAGGAGTTTACTGAGTGTGTTTTCATAGTTTCTTGCTTGAAAATTTTGGTTATTTATAAGATCATTGTGATTGTACTGATTGGGTTTGGTTATTTGAATAAGTTCTTTTGATATTATGTTGTTATTTTCATGGTTGTTTTCTTGGTTATTTTCATGGGAGTTTTCATGGTTGTTTTCTTGGTTGCTTTTGTACGACTGCTTCTCTCCCATGTTCAGAGTCAGTTGGTTGTTTAGTGTTTTTACAATTGAGAGAGTAAATCTGGTCATTCAGAGAATTGCACTAAAGCACACAGACTTTGGTCATTAACTTGGCTGAAGCTTTAATACTCCCTCTGTTTCAACTTAGCTGATGCTTTGATATAAAAATAATTGCTTGCTGCTTTCAGAAACCTATTTTTTTCTCTACAGTGTACATGGAGTCCTATGGCACCTGCTCTTACTCAGGGTCGTCTCTGACATTCAGATGACCCTGTGCCAAAATAGCTTGAGCGCCCTATGATGCAATTGTTGTTTTGCATGCGTATTGATAATGTTTTTTCTCATTGTTTTCTTTCCTTTTGCGTCTAAAATATCCAATCTTAGCATGATTTTTTTTCCTTCCTTTTAGTCTAGAATATCCAATCTTAGCATGATTCAAATTATGGAGAACGAATTCGGTTCCAAGCCTTCACTGTTCACCTATTGATTTAGGTAGTTATTCTTCATGCCACTGTAAGAACTAAGAAGATATACACCAGCCGTTGGATCTCTACTTTTCGGGACATCGCTTTTTAAAAATTATTGACATTCCTATATTCATAATCATATTGAAAATTAATACTAGGATTCAAAGAAAATATCAAAAGATCATACAACAATGAATTACACAAACTGAGACTTAATTAATTAAACTAGTTAACTAGCTAGACAAGCTTAAGAAATTAAAAAAAGAAATCAAAACATAACATTTAGTTATACAGATTTGAAAACATAAATCACTTGCCAGATCATATTGATGCAAACCAATCAAAATAAGTGCTCTCTAGTTTATACCTCTTAAGTCGTGAATTAATAAGAGCTCCGTTCTTCATTTTGGGCTCAAAAAATTTATTTAATGTAAGCCCATTTACAACTAAACCTAAATGTGAAAGTGAAAAAAAGAAATTGTCCGCAAAAAGATTTCCCACATTGTGTCGGAGCACACCTTGCCCCCCTTCAGAAGCGGGCGTGCTCTTACTTCCCCTGTAACATTATTTCTTTTAAAAACTTATAATCTTTGTGATTCTTTTTACACATTTGGTTCTCTCTAATGTTCTTTTAGTTACGAATGAATGAGATTTGAGGTTAAAAATAAAAGAAATGCATTGGCAAGGAAGGGGAGACCCAACAACATGTTTATATCCTTGTGGTAGCTGCCCCGCCGAAAAGCAGATTTACTATTTCAATTTATCCTCTGATAAATGATTGTCTTGGCATTTTTCCGCTACAAATTACTTTCAAACATCCCATATTGACAACCACCAAAATGACCATTCAAAGAAAGTTTTTCTCTTTTTGTCATTTTTTTTTTGAACTTTCAAAGACAAAACTTGTTTGCTTTCAATCCAGGTGTGATGGTTCCTCGGTGATTGCTGAGGTTTGCAAGCCAAATCATCTAAGTACCACGCTTGTATAAATTTTACTATAAAACTAGATGACCGCTGTCACGGTTGGGAGGCCGACCGAAGAAAAAAGGAAACACTGCTGCAATTGGATTGTAAAAGAAAATTTGTGTCTAAAGTGAAAATATCATTTTTAAACGGAGGGAGTACATCGTTTTATTAGTTGCAAAGGAAAATTAGTTGATGCATAAACCAAAATATGGTTACATAAAGTTTACGTATCCTTTGTGGTAGTTTGCCTAATGTATATACATTTATTTTCTAAAATTATGCCTAAAATGATAAATACTTCCGAATTTTTCGTAAAAACTCTAAATTTGATATTGTTGTTTGTACTCATTGTGTAGATTTTTCAACACCTTTCCAACGAGATAAAATTTGTAAAATTCCAAGGCACGGATATTTAGATATGTTATATTAAGGTTGGGTTACCAATTATACCCTTAAAAAATAGGATACATAAAGAATTATAATACAATTTGGATATTATATCTATTTGTCATTCCTCTTTGGTTTATTTACGAAAATATCTAATACCTATTAACCCTTCCTTTTCGATTTATTTACGAAAATGTTTTAAGGAAAAAAAGAAAAATTTGATTCAAAGGGGCAGTGTCATCCTTTTATCGTTGAACCAAATCCAATTTTTTTGTGTTAAATTGGAAAAAATGTCACGCTTCACATTGACACAAATCACCATATATAGAGTCCTCCATCGCTTCGCTCGGTTGGCCTAATAACGATCGGGTTTAAATGGTGTGTCCCTCTTCCGGTACCGGTAGGACGCAAAAACACAATCCAAGTGTCCCGCACTGTCCTTTAAGCACTCGAAAAGGTACACAAATACTTATAACCCTCTACCTAAATAGATTGATGGCATTTAATTTGGTTAGAGAGATAAAAAGGAAAACCTTAATTCGCCTTCTTTTTTCTAATAGTAACAGAGAGTATTGAAGATTTAATCTCATATAGAGAGAAAACTTATGTCTGGAGTAGAGCTGGCAAACGGGCGGGTCGGGCTGGCTTGTTACGGGTTACGGGTTAAACGGTCCCAAGCTTGCGGGCCGTTATTCTTCACGGGTGGTCATTTTCACAACCCGCGCCCGTTACGGGTAAAGCTTGCGAGCCCACGGGTTAACCCGTAAAATTAAATTAAAACTTAATTAACTTAATTTGTGACAAATTACAAGCACTTCATGTGCAATTTTCTTGTTGATTCCAATAAGAATTTGTCAGTCTTTCTAAAATAAATTCTCCTTCCCTGCATATTCTCAACCATTCAAGTTCCCTCATTCACAATAACTCATTCAGAAACACATAGAAACACATAATTGAAGCTAAAAAATTCACCAAACCATCTGAAGTTCTCAACCAACATATATCTCCTCGCTGTTCCAATCATCATCAGCAATTCAACAATTTCATCGGCTATCCCCTTCTCAATCATATAATTGAAGCTAACAGATTCCAGCCCATCCTTCTTTGTACGCTTAATCTGCATAATCCTCAAACACCAGCATCTTAGTGTTCTCAATGAACAGCTTCATCAATCACTCCCTACTCAATCTCAGATCGAACCCATCTCTCTCAAATCGATGAAAAAACCATCTTCTAACTGTTCTCACCAACTCCACCACAATCTCATTCTCAATTTCAATCTTCACAGACCGAACCCATCAGCATCATCTTCGATTTCTTCATCTGATTTTAACAGAAATAACAAACCCTAACTCCATTTCTCGTTCTGATTTCTTCAATTGAGTCATACATGATACAACCACAAAACCCCTGATTAATTCCATCTTCTCTTCATCACCTATCTCGATTTCAACAGATTCACTTTCTTCAAATCTAATTTCTCGATCTGATTGATCCACGGTAGCAGGAAGTTACCCATCTTCTTTCCTGGATCTTCTATAACAAATCAAACAGCACACTCAACTCCCAGCTCTCTCTCTCTCTGTTCTCTGTGATGATATGAAATATGTGAAGCCTCAGAGATCTTGGGCGTAAGGGTAGGAGGCGCAGTGAAAAGCTGCAGAAGAAAGAAATAAGAAATGAGACCTTCTATGCTAGGTTTTTTTTTTATAGTCTTTTATATCCTAGACGTACGAATAGGATTAAATTTAGTTAATCTGACAATGGAAATTAGATATAAAAAGTACACGGGTTAACAGGTTTACGGCGGGCACGGGTTAACCCATTTCCCCACAAGCCACCAATTCTCTAACCCGAACCCGGCTTGTTTATAACCCATCCAAACCAGGTTCGGGTTTTCACGGGCCGGGTACAGGTTAATCCGCGGGTTTCGGCTTGTTTGCCAGCTCTAGTCTGGAGACTCTGGACCCGATAACTTACATTGAACAAGAGATGGGGCCTCCGGGGCCATGCTTTTCCTCTATAGCTTTCCCAATCAATAAAGAAGAGAGGGCCAAGAAAGATTTATTGCCCGAAGATTTTTCTTTATCTTCCTAAAGACTAAAGCTGTCCATTTCATTGTAGACCTAGCTGGAACAAGTATGATTTTTGTTGCTTGATGTGGGTGCTGTTTCCTCAGGGGGTGTCAATGGTCCAATTGATACCCGATTACCCAGAATCGTTGGCCAAGTTCTGGTTTTGGTTTGGGTCTTAATATCGCCTAAGCAACTTCAGTATTCGACGGGTAAATCCGTTTGAGCAGTGCTATCCCGCACTGTCGTGCGGGAATGCTTTATGAGGTAGCGGCTTATATACCGTTGGATTATATCTATCGCCGTTAATATATATTCAATTAATCTTTTCTAAAATATAAGCCAGTCGGCTAACTTATAATATTGGAAAGAAGCCCTTCTAGTTTAGTTTTATTTCACCCTATGTCTTATGATCTTCTGTTCTGCGCTACTTGGGACGATTAGTTTGCAAGATCAATTGATTATCAAGTTGAATTCAACACACCAAAAAAAAAAAAAATTGCTTCATCCTACAAGAACACATCTACCAAATTTGGAATCTGTAGCTAACTCTGTTGGTTCTCCTCATACTTCCTAACTGCTCACCATTAAACCCCCTGAAAAATCATAAATTGCTAAGGTCAGCAATGGTGGAGAAACGAAGATTATTTTTGTTTCTCGTAGTAGTAGCAGAGAAATCATCAAGGGTGAATGGGTTTGGTTCTGATTTCATCTATTTAACTTCATCTTTGATTTTTGACTGTAAGTATTTATGGGTTTCACATGAACTGTATTCATAGATCTGCAATGAAGATATAAAGATGAGAAAAGAGTGAAAGATATAAAGATTTTCAAACACATAAACCTAATTACATCATTTCAATCACATCAAACAGCACCCATTAATTCTTATTTGGGTTTTTGCATCAAACAACACCCATTAATTCTTATCTGGGTTTTTGCTGTTGTAAAAAGAGAGGCCTTTATGGATTCTAATTCCGTTGTTCCTTTGGATCCCGTTGAACTGTATTCATCCATATATTTTATTTATAGGTTTCTTTGTTCCTTTTAATTTCATTGTTAGGTGATGACAAACAAATGAGTAGTTTAGGATCAACAAGCACAATTACTGTTTTAGAAGAAGCAACAAACTGTTGTGTAAAAATTGAAAGAAATGTGGTGTTGCAAAGCAGTAAATGGATACTTAATGACCATTACATAAAATATTGAAATATATGGGGATATTTTTGAATTCGCAAAATCAACTTAGAGGACTTTTGTACAAATAATTTTATAAAAAGATGTAAAATTACCATCAACGGTTGTGATTTATCATGTAACATCATCTAAGGGTGACCAACCAGCTATCTTATAGAGCTTTCCCGCACTGTCGTGCGGGATAGCACTGCTCAATCCGCTTGGTTTCCTAGGTAGGCAATTCTCATTTCGTAATTTTTTATAAATTAAAATTAATCATCAATTAAAACATTATTTGAATCTAAATGTCTTCTAAAAACCAGGGGTGCCATTGGTTCCAGTAGTTGTAGACGCAGACCTGTTAAAAAAACATACTGTCCGATTCAAATAATCGTTTCTTGTTTCGGTTCGTATGGTATCCGAGCAGAACCAGACCCGTTAAACCCCGGAGTGTTTACACTTCAGATGTCTTGAGAAAACTATATTTGGTATTGTCATTTGAATTTGTAGATATGTACTTGCAACCATTAATGCACTTAAAGTAGTTGTCTGATGTGAATCATGATGATATCTCAACAAATTAAGAAGAAGAAGGACTAGAGTAGTTGTGAACACCGGATGTGGAAAATCATAGTAATTGAACTTAAGCAACCGCAACGGGAACAGGTTCATTATGAGTGAGCTTCGGTTGTTTTGGCCATGAAATGGTTGGCAAACATTAAACGTAATCTTTTCTACGTGTGTTTGTTGGACGTCACACTCTGTGCAGTATTTGAAGTGGCCAATGGCCACAGAACCCCATTATTTTAGGTCAGCGAAGTAAGAGAATACTATGTGCTCCCATATAAGTGCAATATGAGATTGCCATAGCTAAAAAAGGAAGACCTAATCCATAGTTGTAAAAGACAAGTAAAAGTCTTTGTTATACCGTTTCTGTATATCGAATTCTCACACTCCACAAAAGGATGAAAGTTGCTTTCTATTGATCATTTTAGGTTATGCAGATTACAGTTAGACAATGGCTATTTGTAATCATATATCCTACTGCAAGATAGCTCCGAATAAGGTCGGCACACGGTAGCAATTGAACAAACTCATGTGTTTTATATATATACAGGAAAAGCCGAAAAGACAAGAAAAAGGCATTTAGTTTGCTACGTTGCCTTTTCAGTTAATGGGTGAAAGTGCCAAATTTTACAAGATTAAGGAAGCCAAATCTGATAGTCTCTTTTTCACCATCTCTATTCACAACTTCCTCTACTATTTATCATCCTGGTCCAGACTACAGATGTAGCCCAACCAGAATTAAATTACCCTCAACCATATCAGCATCACTCTCATTTCTCTCTGTCTGCCTCCAAAACATAAATATCAGCAATTTGAGTAACCACGTTGTGCCCCTTGGTTCTAACTACATCAGTCCACTAGATTCACACCTCACATATTTAGGATTAAACCTCTTGAATACTACATCCAGTGGCTTCACCCTTGTACTGTACCCTACAGATTCAAGTCCAAGCACGCGACTTCAAACCCGAACCATTAGATGAGCAACAAGGTTGAAAAATGAAAACAGTTAGCCGTCGTATGCAACCTGTTGAGTACTGCAGAGAACGAGGCCAAGAAAGACACAGGGTCCCAGTTTATCAGTGTCACAACCATCACCCAACTAACAAAAGTCGAAAGGACCATCAGAAACAACACTATAAATTCAAACTGTTACCTCTACCTCTTTCAGTCACTCATCTTTAAGTTTGTGAGGTACATTCACAGGCCACAATCAAAACCCTCATTTCTTTGTAGGAACTACGCATCTCTGAATTCTCTTATATTACACATATCAGTCCAAATATGACTCATGTTCATGCTCCTTATAAAGAAGAAAGCTACAAGCCTTCTTCATCTTGGTCTATTCATGATCATAACTCTGCTATTACTCTGTTGAATTCTACGACTTCCATGGAGAAGAATGTTCGCATTAGTTCGAGTTTTATATGGATGGCTGCACTGAAGGTACAAAAAGTCTATCGAAGTTACCGCACTCGCCGTAGGTTAGCAGATTCTGCCATCATTGCCAAAAAGCTCTGGTAAGTCGGAAAAACTCAAGCTGTCTCTCATCGACGAAATTCTCCCTTCATTGTTTGTTAATCTGTCTCTTTATCATTTGGGTACATGAAGGTGGCAAGCCATTGATTATGCTCAACTGAACCACAATACGATCTCTTTCTTCAACTTGAAACCAGAAAAAGCAGCCTCTCGCTGGAGTCGAGTTAGCTCGAATGCTTCAAAGGTTTTTTTCTTCTCTCTATTGGTTTCTTTGGTTTATTATTGTCCACGAGTATCTTACCTTTGTTTATTTATATGCAGCTCGGAAAAGGTGTATCAGAGGACGCTCGATTTTTGTTATTAGCTTTTCAACACTGGATTGAAGCTGTAATTGCTCTTACCTTCTTGATATTGATTTTACGCAAGTTTTATAGCTCTAGTATTGGATTTTACTGATCTCCTGTCCGAGGAAATAAATTCTGCTTCGTATGAGTTCTCTTTAAATTTTGATGCTAATTTGATGTAAGAAGTCTCCCATGTATTTTTAGATTGATCCGCGGCACCGGTATGGGCATAGCTTGAACTTGTACTATGAAGTGTGGCGAAAAGGAGATACTGGCCAACCATTCTTCTACTGGTAAGGAAGTGTTTTTGTTGCCATTTTCATGAAATTCGGATCAAGCCTCAAACTATGCAAAATCAAGTGATTCTTGTGTGAATTTCAGGTTGGACATTGGAGATGGCAAAGAGGTTAACCTCAAAGACTGCCCTCGGTCAAAGCTTCGACAGCAATGCATTAAATATCTGGGACCTGTAATTTTCACATCCCTTCATGGCAGTTTACCGATTTGTACTTTATCTGTTATGTTTTGGATGTTGTTGGTCATATCGTAACATTGGTGTAATCTATCTGTGTGAAATCAGCTAGAGAGAGAACACTATGAATACAAAATTGTTGAAGGGAAAATCGTGCACAAAAAAAGTAATCAATTTCTGGATACAACTAAAGAACCAAACAAATCGAAATGGATTTTCGTAATGAGTACTTCTAAGAAACTCTACGCTGGCAAGGTTAGAACTTAAAAAAAAAAAACTTTTGATTTCCTCTTTTGGCTTCTGCTGATGCTTCTTCTTCAAACGTTGTACCACACAGAAAACAAAGGGAGCATTTCATCATTCGAGTTTCCTTGCCGGTGGGGCTGCTTTATCTGCCGGGAGTTTTTCAGTTGTAGATGGAATACTCAAGGTATGCGTCCAACGAGATTAGCTTATTAGCATGGCTACAAAGTTGTCAACTTCATATGCTTAATCTAATCCACCTTGTTATAATTTGCAGTCGATCTCTGCATATAGTGGACATTACCGTCCAACTGATGAAAACCTTGGTAGCTTCTTGGAATTTCTCAAGGAACATGATGTTAAGCTTCACGAAGTTGGAGTATGTTAACATATGAAATTTTGTTGTTTTATGTGAGAGATAACAGTCACATCGATTGGTTACAGCTAACCTCCTAATTTTTGTTTAATTATGATGCTTTCAATTTTTCAGGTACAATCTACTGATAATTACTATGGCAATAATTACGAAAACAAACAAGAGCGAGCAGGCTTAAAAGCTGTAAACAAGGCAGAACCAGCAAGTTTCCAACTTCAAATTCTCGGTACTCCAGAAGAACAAAATAAATCAGAGGCAGTTACCAGCGAATTTTACCTCAAAGTTAGCCTCATTACCCAAGAGAAGAGATGCTTGGAGCGCCCGATATCTTAGATGATTAATTGCAAGAAGTGTGTCCATATTAGTGAACTACCCTCACCGAATGGGTACAAGTCTTGTTTCGCAGAAGGATCTCACCACCCAGCATCAAGTAATAATACTAGTAATGTCTAGTCTTTCTATAAGCTATACTGTATATCTTGGTTGCGTATATGCTATACAGCAAATGTAAGTTCCATATGTTTGAAATGTTAAGAAGAATCTCCGAACAGACAATATTATTCACATCAAACGTAAATAAAAAGAAAAAGAAAAATTGACTTGATTTTACAAATTTATTTCCACGGCAGTAGAGAACGACTTTAACAACTGATAGTAATGTTTTATCATTCATCAATTGGGATACACTAATTATAATACATTACAGACGACTAAAGAAGATTAATGTACTTAATTTCAAACACATTGAAGAAGATGGGAAAGTAATACAGTTGATCCTAAGCTTGTGTTTTTGTAGCCAAATATATAATCTTCCGTTCTAGCTGCACGTCGAAAAAGAAGCACAAACACGAAAGGTGGAAAAAAAAGACATGTTAGATCAATAAGGCTTTTGATAAATCATATTATGGTTTCAAGATTCACTATAATACCTCTATGATTTTCTTAAACACATCTCTCGTGTGATAAAATTCACGAATGAGCTGCAACAATGCCTTGTGACACCTAAGAAAAAACATTGTTAGGTACAAGAGACTGAGATAAGTAAAAGGAATACCAGAAGATGCAAATTCATAGCTTCACTAGTAAATTCATAGCTTCACTAGTAAACTATTCATTCAATAGCAGAAACCAACAAAAAAAAAAAGTTCCATATACCAAGCCAATTAGTAAACTAATCCGGCCTCATCTTATGCTAATTGAATAATAATAACAGGGTGTGGGAAAGCAGCTTCACTTTTACCCTGCTATGTTTTTCCGTTCACTGGCCCGGCAAAACTCATCGCACGCCAGAGTTACGTTCTGAGATCCAATACTGTACACAAAATATATCAAGAAAGAAAGTTGTCAAATGTTGCTTCAATTAGAATGCTACAGCATGAAAATTTAGTAATTACTAAAGAAAATGCGATTAATGCAATTACTAAAGAAAAGGCGTGTCTTAATATGTAAAATAGACTTTTATGGTACGTACGTCGCGCTGCTTCCTCTTATGGTCTGGACATAGCTTTCAACTGTGGGAATATTCATAAAAGGTTTCCTGACGTTGGAAAACAAAAATTGTTAGTGACCAGTGGAAGTTATGAGAATACTAGGATAAGAATATAATCTCTGTCCAGTAGTTTTACGTATGCCGGTCGATTTCTTCTAACATCCGTTCTGTTTCACTGCAGAACAATGTTAGCACTTCAACGATGAATCGAAGGTTATTGATGTCTCGTAGTTTTTGGAGTTCTTCATACTGTCTATTCAAAGTTCCCTGCATTGGTCAAACAAACACAACATTATGAACCATCTCATTAGCAAAATCAAAAATCGAAAATATGTCACAGGAAAATCGATCATTAAATGAAGAAGATTAAGGACTAGTCAATGAGTTATCTGATATACATCCATGAAATTCTGAGACAAGTATTGAGCCAATTCTTGCTTGAGGGCCATCACTGCCATTTATCTTCTTTTTTTGTCTATAAATCTCCTCCAAAAGATAGAAATGAAACCTAAAATTTCAGAGAAAAAAAACGAAATGAGATACACAACGAAGAAATACTTTGAGGTATGAGAATTGAAGAAGAAGATAGAAATATATAGACGTCTTAAGCAGAAAGGGAGAATGTGACTCATAAATGGTAGTACTTAGGATAGAGTTGTTTTGGTTGTTTACCTTTCTAATAAAGCAGAATATTCAAAGAAAAAAGAACAACATTTAGTAAGAAAGTTGGCCTTCCAATTTTCTTCATTGTTTCTCTCAAACTATCCGGACATACTTATTTTGTAGATTACATATGTACTTGAAGATAACTTACCTCATAAATTTGTTTCCCAAAGAAGAGACTGCTAGCTAGACAAAGTGAAGAGGAGTCAAACGGCTGATTTTGGTAGGGGCACACAGTTGTTTTCAGTAAATGACAGCCCGATCTAGAAACGTCTGAATAATCAATGTCTGCATTTTTTTTCTTTTTTGAAAAGGAAGGATATATTGAAAGGAAAAAATATGTACAATGGCCAAAAGACCAGCCAGGAAAGAGCTAAAAAACAGATTACAGACTCATAACATCCTCCCATTGATGGATTACTTGATTAGAAGAGACATTTTGAAAAATGTCTGTGTTTATACTCCAAAGCATAATATTCAGCTTAACTGCATAGATTAATTCATCTTTAGACTTGGCTCTTCCTCCATGGTTTCTTCTATTACGTTCCATCCATAACTCCCAGCAGATAGCAAACGGAATCAAGTGCCAAACCACCTTCATTTCTTTGATCTGAGATGCAACTTCCACCCCAGCAAAAGCTCATTGAAATGAACTGGCATAACCCAACTAATATGCAGCGCAGAAATAAAGCTATACCAAATATGTCTAGCCCATTCACAATGAATATACAAATGCTCCAGCGTCTCCACAGAATTATTACATAACAAGCACAGATTTGATTGAATCACAACCCCTCTGTCCTGAAGCATACTCCTTGTTGGAAGAGACAGATGAAGAGCAGCCTAAAATATAAAAAGAACCTTTGGAGGAGCTAACTTACTCGCTAAAATCCTTGAGTACTCCCAATCTGGCTCCGATTCAGTGAAGTAAATATAAAAAGCTTTAGCTGAGCAGTCACCCATAACATCGTCCTCTTCACCTGTAACTAATCTAACATTTCTTATATCATGTTTGAGTTCCAAGAAATCTATCCATTCAGTAGGATTTAAAGCTCTTGAAAACTCAAAATTCCAGTCAGCTGCATGCAAATTTGCCACAGAGACTTTTGTTGGCTGATCCTGTAAAGTCTTGGGTATTTATCTTTAAGAGCTCTCTTTTCAATCCACCAGTCATGCCAAAACCTTATAGAAACTCCATTCTTCACCTGCACAGAGACAGCATCAAAGAAGTCTGTAATAGACTTCAAAATGTCAAACCATAAGTTCCTTCCAACTGATTCATTAACCTGCAATGGCACTAGATCACTTTATGAAGCTTTAGTCTTTTCACACATTAATCTCCTCCACCAAGCTGTCTTTTCTCTACAGTATCTGCCATGCCACTTTTCCCTCAAAGATCTGTTCACCAATCTTAAATTCCTAATGCCCAAGCAACCTTTCTTCTCAGGAGAACATACTCTCTTCTAGTTGACCCACCTCATCTTCTTATTATCCTCATCTTCTCCCCACAGAAACTTTCTCATAATTGTATTCAATCTCTTCTCTACAGAGACAGGAAGATAATGTAAAGACAAGAAGTAAACAGCTAAACTTTCTAAAGTGGTTCTAATTAAAACCACTCTGCCTGCCTTATTCAAATATTTCCTCTTCCAGGGAGCAAGTTTTTTCTTCATTTTCTGAATTACAATTTCCCAAATAACAACACTTCTCCTACCAGCACCAATAGGCATTCCTAAGTAAGTGATAGGAAGATAGTCAATCTTGCAGCCTAATTCTACAGCCAGATCTTGCACCAAATCATAAGCTCCAATACTGGTCATAAAACTCTTTTCCAAGTTGAGTTTTAAACCAGTAAGAACTTCAAACAATAAAAGAATTATAAGAAGTCTCCTAACCTCCACCATAGAAGCATCCAAAAAGATAATTGTGTCATCTGGAAATTCCAAATGAGATACACAGCTACCTCCTTCAACTAACTTAAAACCCTCCAACCTATTCTGTTCCACTACATCATTCAATAAAATAGAAAGAACTTCAACAACAATAAGAAATAGAAAAGGTGATAATGGATCACCCTGTCTTATACCTTTAGAAGGTTTGATTCTGTTTGTAGCTTCACCATTGACTAGGATTGAGAACTGAGCACCTGTGACACACCATTTTATCCATTGAATCCACTTCTCACCAAACCCATTCTTTTCCAAAATTTTGAATACAGAATTCCAATTAACATTATCAAATGCCTTCTCCATATCTATCTTACACAAAATGCCAGGTTTTTGTTGCCTCAATCTGCTATCAATAAATTTATTGGAAATTAGAATGCCATCCAGGTTCTGCTTGTTCTTTATAAAAGCCCATTGATCATTAGATATCAAAAAAGGTATCACAATCTTAAGTCTTTCAGCCAGAATCTTAGAAAGAATCTTATAGAAACTGCTAATCAAACTTAAAGGTCTGAAATCCTTAGGAGTTGCTGAATCTTATTTTTTGGGAATGAGCTTTAAGAATGACATATTCAATCTCCAGTCCACCTTTCCTTTATTATAAAATTCATCCAAAGCCTTCATAACATCATCCTTCACAGTGCTCCAACAAGCTTTGTAAAACTCTATATTGAATCCATCTGGCCCTAGTGCTTTATTAGATCCAAAACTCTTGATAGCATTAAGAACTTACTCCTCTACAAATGACCTTTCTAACCACCCTTGCTGCACATCATCAATCTTCTTGAATTCCAAATTCTCAAAAAAATGAGAAACAATAGAAGAAGCTGTAAACAGTTTAGAGTAATATTGTAGTATTTCATTTTTGATAATATCTTGATTGAAAACATCCACACTTGCAATATCCAACTTAGAAATACAATTCCTTTTCCTTTTTGGATTAGCTATTTGGTGAAAGTATCTAGTGTTTTTATCACCATCTCTGAAACCTCTTACTTTAGCTCTTTGAAAAGCACTTGTAGCTCTAATAGCCTTAACACCATTTAGATTATGCAGAAGCTCAGCTCTCTCTTCAAGTTGTGTAGAAGATAAAGCTGCATTTTCTTCCATAAGATTTAAAACTTTAATCTTCGCAGTCAATTCCTCCTCATTCTTCTTCACATTGCCAAAAGTGACCTTACTCCAATTCTTTATAAAGTATTTAAGATTTTATAACTTTCTAAAGAGAATATAACTTGGAGTCCCATTAATTCCACCACACATCCACCATTTTAATAAAGTCAGGGTGTTGAAGCCAATGATTCTCAATCTTGAAACACGAGTTGTTCGTAACAGTAGAAGTAAGATCCAATAATAAAGCATTATGATCTGAAATGGTTCTGACCAAGGCAATCTGAGTGGCATTAGTGAACTTAGCATCAAAAGCGGGACAAATGAGAAATCTGTCTAGTCTACACAAAAGAGGGTCATCATGTTTATTACTCCAAGTATATGATCCACCATTTAAAGGTAAATCAATTAATTCTTGATCAGCAATGAATTCATTGAGAAAATTCATGTTTCTCACCTCTCCTCCAGGTTTGTTTCTCTCAGCATCACTTCTAACAGCATTTACATCTCCTGCAAAACACCAAGCTTCATGTGACCAATGTCTCACTTCTTCAAGGTCTTTCCAAAAAGCCTCCCTCAAAATGTGATCACAAGGAGAGTAAACATTAGTCATAATAAACTTGAAATTATTGCTTCTGAGTCTAAAAAGACAGGAAATAGAATTTATCCCCATCCTCTTGTCTAACAGCTCCAATCTAGTGTTATCCCAAATGGTGAGAAGACCACCACTGTTGCCAGCAGATCCTTGAGAAGGAATATATTCCCATCCAAAATCTATAGCATACCACAACTGTCTTATAAACCAAGAAGTAAAAGAAGTTATTTTTGTTTCTTGGATTGTGAAAATCAAACATCTATGAGCTGCTATGAGGTCCTTAACAACTATTTGTTTATTGTAACTATTTAAACCTCTTATGTTCCAATTTAAGATTTTAGTCCCCATTCAAAACCGCAATCTCCCTTGAACTAACTTCCTCCAAATCATCATTCAACTCTTTAGAAGTATTTGAATCATTTGACTCACAACTATCTTGAACTTTTCTTCCATCTGCAATTGCTTTGTACCTGTCTCTGTATTTAAACAGGATTTCCTCATTAACATCTTTTACCTAACTCTCATCTTTTGAAGTGATGCCCCATAGTTTGCAACAAAACTCAAAAACCAGCTTAGAAGTAAAAAATATAACCTTATTAGAATCAATATTGGTTCCTTGGATATCACCCAACTTGATAATAATTTGATCTTCCACAACATTAAAAAGGCTACATGGAGAAGCAGCTTGAATTGGGGATATATCCTGAACCGAATTTGGAGCTTCTAGTGCGGTTTGCAACATTCCAGCTTGCATCATTCCCTCCATCCGACTCTTATGCAACACCAATTGAAGGTCATCAGACTGTGCTGAGGAATTACACCTTCGATTTGCAGTTGAGCCCAAATAGTCCTCAACACTAGTAGAAATAAGAACTCCAACTACACATCTATCTCTACAGGGTGAAGACTGACTATCAGATTCTTGTTGAGACACAGAATGTATGGGAACTTCAACACCACATCCAATCTCACTTCGTACTCTAACAGCTTCTGCAACCATCAAACTGTCAATTAACTCCAACCTGGTTGAGATGAGAACCTCACCTTCTCCTCCAGCATCCTCCAGAACATGAAATTTATTAACAAAAGGGGTTAAATTTTTTTCATTAGATAATATCCCATTGTGCTGAAAGATAGAATTGTTCACCTCTCTCTCAGAAGTTTCATTGATCTCAACGTTAACAAAACTTCCACAGCCAGGAAGAAAAAGATCAAACTCCTGATCTTTTCTCGCTGGAAACGAGTCCTCAGAAGTTATCGAGTTAGTCATTGCAACTGACTTGTTCTGTAATTCAAAATTTGAATCTGTACCTTGATTAAACCGTGTTAACTCGTCGGAGACCGATTTACACGAGTCAGGAACTCGTACCGATTTAGCTCCTGAAATAGCGGGGGGATAAGTGTTTGAATTTGAAATTCTCCGATCAAACTTTTCAAGAAGTCTTATATACTCCCCATGGGCGCCTTATTCTTAGGATCAAACTTAAAGTCCCATTCAATCGAAACTGCCCATTTTTGGTCTCCATCTTCCACCACCAGAACCGCCGGAATAATAGAGAAGTCTCATCTGACAGAGATTCTGATTTTTTTTTTGAATTTGCCAACTTCAAAGAACAAGTAGCTATCTCAATTAATCCTCCTAGCGAATCTCCAATGGTCTAAAGAGTTTAGAATTCCAGAATCTTTGTGGAATACCACGGATCTTTTACCATTTTCCAAGTTTTATCATAGCCTGAATTGGAATAATGTGATCACGTGATGGAACTTTAGTGACTGGAATCACTTCTTCTCTGCTTGCTTCATGTGTGTTCAACAGTTGAGAAATATTGACTACAACATTATCTACAACTATTTTCTTTGGCCTCCATAGATATTGCCAGTACTCCTTTAGAAGAACCACCTTCGCCGACTGCTCATCAATGATTTCAAAATCAATGAAAGACTCCCACCTCAGTTGCTTCAATATCTCTCTAGCCAATCTTTGCCATCTTACCAAGCCTTCAACCTTAATCAGCCCCACATATGAATTAGTTTGCACTGACTTCAAAGGTAAAGCAGGTACAAAATCAAAGATGTTTGGTATGGGTTGAATAGCTTTCTTGAGAACATTATTATCTTTTAGAAGATTTTAAATCTCATTGCACAAAATTGCCCAGTAATAACCTCCATCTCCGCAAGGTATACAAAGAGCATAAGATCTAGCCCCGTCACCTCTCCTTACTCTTGAAATCCTCATGTATCTCCTTGATTCATTCTCCCTCACTTCACAGGGATAAGAAGATTCACCTTCTCTTCTCGGCCATCTCTGCCTCTGACAAGTCGAACCCCTGGCTCATCTAAAACCTCCACCAGCCACCCAGCTACATCCGCAGAAAAACTGTAACCATGAACCAAATCCATTGCTTTTCCTCTCTTCCAATGTTACCTCTTTAGATCCCATGGAAATCTTGAAACATTTTCCTCTCAAGATAGAGCGTTTTTTTCGCTCATTCTCTCTCCATTTTGATTGGTGGTCTACTATCGCCAATGGTCGTTATCAATGTCTGCATTGAAGTTAAGTGTAAGTTTGTCTATCTGGACAGCCAAGAAACACAGATTTAGGAAGAAAGTTAAACAAAGCATAATGATTAAGAACAAGATATTTCTTTTGCTAATTGGATATATCCAAAAATTAGGCTACTCCGCGCCACATACTTAGCATATCCAATGAAGAATTTTGGAAATATCCCGTTAGAATTTTGGTTTATGGAAATTCAATGAAGAAATGCTCTATGTACATTTAAACTTATAATATTTTTTCGTTTTACCAAATCTGGTGACTAATGAGATGAAACACAAGTAAAAGGACATGAAATAAAGAGCTTGCACTTCATTAAATGGGAGAAATAAAAAGTGGAACCTGACCATGTTTTGACAATCAACCAAGCACATCTTTAGCTCTCATGCTGTTGTGAGTGGGACACCGATCAGCCATGTTTTGAAAATCAACCAACTATTTTCTCTGTAGTTGTGTGTACTAAATGGTTGATGGAGACTGGGTAAGTATGCGTACGGGCGGAAGTTCACGTCCGTGAATTTCTGCTGAGTTTGGAAATCAAAACCAACTCAATCTGGTTACCTAAGTATGCGTACCCATACGCATACTGGCGGAAAGTTCACGTCCGTGAATTTCTGCTGAGTTTGGAAACCAAAACAAACTCAAATCCGGTTACTTAAGTACGCATACCCGTACGCATACTTAAGTGTGTTACTTTCTAAAATTGGTTAATTCGTGAACTTAAACATATATAAACTAAGGAATGCATATTTGCAAACCGTGGCTATAAAGTTCATGAATCGATTCGAGTGAATCAAAACCAATTTTGCTTCGATTGTGTCTTGTATACTTCTATGAGATCTAAGCAATTGAACAACTCTCTAACTAGTTCTTTTGAGTCATTTGAACTAGTTAAGGTGAAGATGAATATGGTTGATATGAAAGTGCTCATATGGCTAACCATTTGGTTAACTACTGTTGAACCAACGACTTGTACACGTTTAGGTACGGTTACACAAACCTAAATGACGTATATTTCATTTATGTATAACAAGCTAAGTTCGATCTAACGGTTGAAAGATATTAGCTTGAATCTAATCAGGTTTTCATCTAACAGTGAATATTGAATGCTTTGTTACCAAGGTAACTTAGATTGCAAACCCTGATTTGGAGACTATATAAAGGAGAACTCTAGCAACTGGGAAACCTAATCCCCACACCTCCTGTGTAATACTAGTTGTATAAGCTAGAGTCGATTCTCCTTTAACCTTAGGTTTCTACCGAGACCCTGTAGGTTAACGACTTAAAGATTTCATTGGGATTGTGAAGCCAGACCCAACTATTTTCTCTGTAGTTGCGTGATCTGATCTTGCTGTTTCTATCGTATTTGAGTACAATCATAAGATTAGCTTGAGATTAAGTTCTCCGATATGCAAGATAGAAAAATAATCACAAATATCTTCGTCTCATCGTTTGTGATTCCGCAATATCTTGTTTCGCTAGTCGATTAAGATTATTATGAGGTGATTGATAATTCTAGGCTGTTCTTCGGGAATATAAGTCCGGGTTATCGATTGGTTCCTGTTCATCTTGATTTATCAAAAGACGGAACAAAACTTGTAGGTATTTCTGTGGGAGACAGATTTATCTATTCCTGTAGACTTTTCTGTGTGATACAAATTTGTTTATTAAAGCCTTCGAATTTGGGTCGTAGAAACTCTTAGTTGTGGGTGAGATCAGCTAAGGGAATCAAGTGCGTAGTATCCTGCTGGGATCAGAGACGTAAGGAGCGCAACTGTACCTTGGATCAGTGTGAGATTGATTGGGTTCAACTACAGTCCAGACCGAAGTTAGATTGTAGTAGGCTAGTGTCTGTAGCGGCTTAATACAGTGTGTGTTCAATCTGGACTAGGTCCCGGGGTTTTTCTGCATTTGCGGTTTCCTCGTTAACAAAACTTCTGGTGGTGTTATTTCTTTTCCGCATTATATTTTGTTGTATAATTGAAATATCACAGGTTGTGCGTTAAATCAATCAATTGATAAATCCGACCTTTGATTGTTGATTGAAATTGATTGATACTTAAACATTGGTCTTTGGTACCGTTCAAGTTAATTTCTCTTGTATTCAATTAGACTCGCAGATTTCTATTTGCTTGAGTAAGTATTGAATCGATAAATTGAGATATAACTCTTTGATATACTTTTATTAAGTTTGAATCTGACTGACTAGTTGATTCTCTTAAAAGTATATTGGAGTTAGTCCATACAGATTGCTGAGCGAATTATCGGGTGAGGTTGTTGTACCCCCACTTTTTCAAGAACTCAACCCCACGTTCTGGACTGGAAACGTCACAAACCCGAACTTGTAAACAAATATATCTTATTGGTTTTGAGGTGGTTTGGACGCTGAGAAGGTTTCTTCTTGCTCCCTTGTATCCGAGCTAAATGATTGCTGACGTAAGTACAGTTCGACGTAAATATTGTTATTATTCGGTGAAAAAGAGGAGTACCTAGTACATCGCCAAATTTTAATTCAGAAACCTGTATGGGAAAACTTATCACAATCAGTAGCACAAATCACCAGTAAAGATCCGATATACCTAATATGAACACACGTTTAACCTATTGTTGATGGTGGATTTTCGACAAAGGTCAAAATCGTAAATCATGATACTGCATGTTTCTGACCCAGCTTCGGGAATGTATCTGACGATTCATATTTTATGATCCGTGAACCATTTCACGATCTCTGACTGAGCGAACGTTCCTCTAAGAGCTATGATGAATATGTTTCTCGAAAGGCCTCCCAGCTGAGCGTCCGATGCTTCACACATTTCATCATCACCTCTACATAGAATCAAAATGATTGGGCGGCTCCTAGACATAATGTTTGTTAGAGAGCTTAACGCCTTCAGGACGTCACGCTGCTCGTTGTTCCCTGACTATGTGGAGAGACCGTGTATAAAATCTCTTAATGATTGGGCGGTTCCTAGACATAATGTTTGTTAGAGAACTTAACTCCTTCAGGATGTCACACTGCTCGTTGTTCCCTGTCTAAACACCCCTCAGAACGGATATGATGCTTCAATTATCTCATATCTCGATTCTGCAAGTAGATTAATTCTAGCATGTCATTCATCAACTGAATTCCTAGAAAATAATCTATTTTATCTCATTACTCCGTTCCATGGATTATCCTCATCTGGATTCCATGGATTAGTAATAGATAACCATTTTATATCATTACTCCATTCCCTGAATTCTCAGCTGAATTCAATGGATTAGTAATAGATACTCAATTAATTTTATTGCTCCATTTCATGACTGATTCTTAGCTGAATTTCATGGATTAGTAATAAATATTCAACAATCGGGCATCTGGTCCATCACCGAGTAAGACCCAAAAATGGTGCGAGTTTACTCAGCAAATAATGCACGAACGAGCACTCGAAGGCACGAACGAGCATTCAAGAATATGGACGAACGAGGAACCTATGCAATTAGGAAGGAAAATAATATTAAATAAAATAAACAAGAGGCGTGGGACCGGACCCACCGGTCGGCCGGCCCCCCTCTTCCGTTATTTTATTTTATGTTAATTTATTATTTCCCTCATCTCATGAAGACTCCTTCATTTGAGCAAACTCCCTCGTTTGAGTAAAACTCTTAATTTCTCCATACTTTCCATCAAACGATGAAAAAATAGTAAAACATAGGGAAAGGTGTCATGGGATCGGGCCACCTAGCCGGACGGCCATGCCCTAGCCATGGACGGTCCCAGAAACCATGCAATTCCTTATTTTCTCATACTATTATTTCCTTCATCTCATGAAACTCCATCGTTTGAGCGAAAACCCTAGTTTTTCAATATTTTCTCAAATATTGCTCAAACCATGAAAAGGCCAAAAAAGTCAAATGGTCACATTACCAACTAGGATTCTCACGCAAATAATTAAAATATCATTATTTTAATATTCTTAAAATATTGGTCGCACAAGCAAAGTTCTACTTGCTCATTTGAGTGAAATCGAGAGTTTCAGTCAAGATCAAACTCTTCTGAAAATTCAAAATATTGCTCAAACGCGCACCAGAAAATACCAAAACTCCCAGGACTGAGACACGGGCAGCATGGTGACACGGGCATGCTACCTTGACCGACCAAGGTCGTCCCTTAGGCTTGCAAGGAGCCGGTCCCACACTCTTTCATAACTTTGACCTAATTAGCTCTCAGCAGTTCATAGTGGGTTCAAACTCTCTCCAACCAACTTGGAATTTGCTCAATCGACCACTAGCTGGTCCCACGACCACCAAGGGTTGGTCCCATGTCCCCTTGTCTGGTCCTCATCTCTCCATAATTAGGTTTTATTGCCCGACGCTCAGACGAGTATTATTTAATAAATGATTAAACCAGCATTCGATCATCTTTTCACCAACCGGTCAACAAAGGACTTTGGTGCATGCTCAATCGAGCACCTGGGAGCTACATGGTCGGCCATCATCCCATGTAGCCGGTCCCTCCTTCACTCAGTGACTTATTTTCAGTAAGTCAACAATTGATCAGCAATCGCTCAAAATTAGGGTTTCGAACCGAATGCTCTGCGAATAATGATTTTGAGCAACTTCAAACACTAATAATTTTATGTTGATCCAACAATCAACATCTTGATTAATTATATAATATTCGATCCAGTTACCAATATTTTAATTAATATTTTATTTGGTCATGTTACCAATAATTCATCAGATGAGCAATATTTGCTCAGACGCTGGAATATTGATTCAACTGTCAATATTCAGTAATCCATCGAATGAGAAATATTTGCTCAGATGCTTGAATATTGATTCAACTATCAATATTCAGTAATCCATCGAATGAGCAATATTTGCTCAGATGCTCGAATATTGATTCAACTATCAATATTCAGTAATTCATCGAATGAGCAATATTTGCTCAGATGCTCGAATATTGATTCAAATATCAATATTCAGTAATTCATCGAATACTTGCTCAAATACTCGAATATTGATTCAACTATCGATATTCAACAATTCATCATACAAGCAATATTTGCTCAGACTATCATGTTGATTCAATTATCAACATCATTCATTCGAGAACTATATGTCTCAGCAGACATTTTCAATCCATGAATCCTAGAGCATTCGGAAACCATGCTCGACTAAAAAATACTTAGACTCATCGTATAATCAAGTGAACGACTGACTGATCAAATACACGTCTTCCTTGCAGACTCCACATTCGTGAGACATCAATCACGTCACATGGGGGATATTAATTAGGGTTTTGGTCTGGCGGCCTACGGCACGTGTGTTCATCCACGATGAGAAATGTGAGTAAGTCGTGCAAGCGGTTGAGGAAGTTAACAAAGTAGTGGGTGGACGATCAACCCAGTCTCCGCACGACATGAAACTGGTTAAACCACGATCTCCCATTTTCCCACTCTTTCACTCAAACAACCATCACACTTAATGGATATCAATGTGTCTATGTTCTAGCAATATAAATAAGTTCTATGAATTCATGATTAATAAGAACAGATATACGAGAATTACACAACAATTTTCATATGAACAATCACTCTCAATTGAGCAGAATTCAAAACTTATTCGAACCCAGCAGTTCATTTGCAGAAACCCACAACACATTCACAATCCTTGATCACCATTGATCTCACTTCTCAGCTTCCCTCCTATAGATCAACCCTCTTCCCTCTTTGTGACCGAATTGACTCTAGAACGACCATTTCTTGGTTTAGGCCGGAGTCCTACAGATTGATCTCTCGAACTCAAAGCACTCCCGTGCAGTGCATCTGTTTGAGGTTAGGCAGTTTGCTCGGTTGAGGAGCCTCCGTCTTCACGGTTGTCTCTCCACTTCCTGAAAAACCAGCAAATCGTTTTTCCCCATCAACACCTGTACGATTGATGTAATTTTAAATAGTGGTAAGAATGAGTTCGTAAGACTTGTGAAAGCTAGATTTATTTAAACTAAAAGTAGAGAAAATTTTAATCCAAATTTGTTTTTTTAGAGTGAGAATAACCAAGACACTAGATTCCACTATTACACATGAATAAATGATGATAAAAATTCCAAAACTCTAATTATTTTTAAAATCTCTTTTTCTTAATTCACAAATTATCAAGCATATTCTCAAACATTAATTGTATCCCTTAAGCATAGATTATCTAACCAAAGCATAACCTATCTAATTGAATCACAACTAATTAGGAAAAATTATGCAAATAATTAAAATTCTGCAAAGCAGTAATTTGAGTGAATTATAAATTGCAAAATTAGAGAAAAGTAAAATAATTACCAATTATTCATGCAACAATAGCTTCCTCCATGCCTTGGTTACGCGAGAATTAGCTCATCATTATCATGGAAATATGCTCAAAATTCATCTTTATTAATGCTCAAAATTGGTTCTCAAATGATGAAATAGGAGAAAAATTGATAAAAACCGGGTTTGTAACACTTTTGTTCGTTACAAACCGAGCTGTTACAGAGAACGATAAAAATGAAGTGTTGTTGACACTGTCGCAATACGACCCACAAACAGTTGTCGTTGTCACTGTTGAAGAACGACGGTTACCTTGCGTCCAATGTTCTTCGTGTTCTTCACAGCAGCAGAAAATGGAGTTTTCCTGCAACTTGATTTCTCGACTCTCTGGTTCTTCCTAACTGCTCCCAACTCTCCCTCTATCCCAGTGAGACCCCAATCAACCTATTTATATCAATCAACACATAAAAATCTCGCTAATAAATCCAAAATATTTTCTTTTACTCGGGATGATATTTACGTGATTCTTCCCCTGTTTATCTCCTCCACGCATCTGTTTGATCTCCACACACTTCCTGCACGCTGAAAATATGTTAAACTCGCTCTAATCTCCACGAAATCTTCCAAAAAATCTTCTCAACACGTGATATTCTCGTTTCTCCCTGTTTTCTTCTTGTGGATTAATCAGCCAAATTCGGTCGAAACAGACACCCATAACAGCTTTCTATGGTCATATCACGTCTACCCATTAAGTTTCAGGGATTGAATCTCACTAAATCACGTCCAACAATCGATCGAAAATTTTACAGAGAATAAGTTTATTTTCCCGCCAAAAATCTTTTTTTGAATTTGAGAAGAACATGTCCTCCCCCTAATCCTGCACGGGTGTCCCTTTAGTACTTGTCTTATGGGGTGCAAATAGTAATTTTTGGGCGTAGATAGTAATTTTTCCGGGGTTCCTCCGACACATTTCTGGGGTGCTTCCGGTGCATTTCTGGGGTGCCTTTAGTACTCTATCCTGGGGTGTAAAACACCACTTTTCGAGCCAATTTCGCCGCAAGAGCTTATTTCTCTAAAAATACCTACAAAGACATAAAATAACAAAATAAATACAAAATCGAACACTAACAATATATACAATTGAGACATATTAGACACAATAATGCGTCTATCAACGATCTCATAAATCAATATCCAAGTAATAACTTAGTAGGTACACGAACTGTAATTCAAACCTAATTCCAACAAGAACAAGTCTGGAAATCTCTCTTTCGAGATACAAATTCTCAAGAATAAATCTTGTAGGTTCTATACAGCCTTGTAGGCTTAAAAACTGTCTAGGTTGTTTAACGTATTACTTGTGATATTTCAAGTAGAAAGATAAAAAATATAATACGGAAAAGAAATAACACAAGACACCAGATATTTTGTTAACGAGGAAAACTGTAAAGCAGAAAAACCCCGGGTCCTAGTCCAGAATTTGAGCATCATATTATATTAAGCCGCTACAAGCACTAGCCTTATATCACACTTCAGACTAGAATGTAGTTGAGCCTGAATCATACCTACGAGTAATTCGGCTTCAGTTGCACTCCTTTACGTTTCTAGGATCTTGTAAGACCCTAAGCAACATGATTCCCCTAGCTGACGTCCTTTACAGGCCTAGGAGTTGCTTCAACCTAAGTGAACGCTTTTATGACTATTCTTTCTCTAACAAAAATCTTAATTGATACCCTTTAGATATATTTCAATCAAGGTATTGAAATCTGTTTGCAATATAACAAGTCCAACAAACCTCAAGGATCTGGAACACTTACACTCTTATCAAAGAGAAGCCTAGATCACTACCACTCCACAAGAACAATCTAAAAAATCAAACCAGAAGTGATTCAGATATCTATCATGTCAGAAAGTCTGGGGCGAAGAGAACTTTGTGGTTTCTATCAATCAAGTTCCTGATCTAAAGTTTTGAGAACTTATAAGATCAATAAGAACAAAATCCGGATAACAGGAACTATTAGGTAAAAGATAGTCTGATCGGGCTTCACAAATCCCTTAGCGAAGTCTTCCAAGTCGTAACACAATTATGTTTCTTTGAGGAAATCTAGGTTTTTAGAGGAAGACTCTAGTCTGCAACTAGGACACATAAGTGCCAAGATTAAATTTATGGTATGCAGGGAGTCCTCTATTTAAAATGCTGAACAACCTTGGTAGCTTTCAAATAAAGCTAAGTTCGTGAACTACTGCCTTATATAGATCTACCAAGTAATTGAAATATCTTTATATATATTGTGCATGAAAGCATATTTTCTTTGAATAACAAAGAAGATATATGCAACCAGAGGGCACCATATGGTTTGCCAGAGAGCCACGGTTAAGTAGTTCTGAAACCGACAAACTTAATTTATCACAGGCCCAGATCAGTTTGTAAACTGTCAAAACAATTTGTGAACCTTTGGAGTTTTAATATTGACAAGTTCGCGAACTGTACAAAACAATTTTTTTACTTGAAAATAAAATGTGTGAAAAAAACATCAAAAATCAACTAGTTCGCAAACAGACCAATCAGTTTGTGTATGCAGAAATAAATAGTTTCAGGTTTGTTTGTACCTAAATTTGGTTTCTAGGGTAAAACAATGTATTGTCGAAGTGCTTTCTTTAGGTTCGAAAATCAAATTCGTACAAGATGAGCCTAAACCAAGAGATGGTCGTTCACTTCTTTATTCGGTCACAAAGAGAGGAGATGGGATGATCTTAGGGGAGGGAAAGTAGAAAAAGTTGAGGAAATTAATGTTGATGTATTTCTGAATGTGGAATTTGAAAAGGAGAGGATACCAAGTACACCACCAACCTTTTCGTTCAGTAACTTGTATAGACAAATCCTAATACAATTGCAAGTACACCAACTTAATGATCTTTGAAAATATGTATATAGAGTTTATATCACTATCTCTTCTCAATCAGAGGTCTAGACAATGGAGTCCATGAACCTGATTTTTAAGAAGAGTACTTGGACGATCTCAAAATCAATATCCAAGATCAATTTAGTCGTATCTAAATAATCCAACCGAAATTATGCCAAGTATGAATCTTGTTATCTATCTTTCAAGATACAAATTCTACAAGAGCGAGTCTCGCAATCGATCATAATTAATGTGAATGTATCTACTAGAATTGATTATGTACTACTTCTGTAAATCCTATTATAAAGATAACAATATATTCCGAAAAAGGAAAAATACAAGACACCAGAAGTTTTGTTAATGAGGAAACCAAAACTGCAGAAAAACCCTGGGATATCGTCCATATTTGAACACTAAACTATATTAAGCCGCTATAGACACTAGTCTAATATATATCAAACTTCGGACTGGAATGTAGTTGATAACGAATCCACCCTCCAAGAGATTTAGTTACAATCGCGCTCCTTACGTCTTTTAAACCTTGCAAGGATCTACGCAATTGATTCCCTTAGGTGACATCCTTTACAACCTAAGTGAATATTTTAGATACTAAACTTCCTATATCAGATTAGCCTATTTGATTTCCCTTTAGATCACAGATCAAGGCTTGGAAATCTGTTTGCAATAAACAAAGCTAGCAAACCTCACAAAATTGAAATACTTACACTCAGTTATATGAGAAGCCTAGATTCTTAACCACCTCTCAAGAACAATCGTGAACTAATCAATTAAAAATAATTTTTAGATATCTATCTCGAGGAATCACATAGTATGATTTGAGACGAAGAGAACTTTATGATTTCTATCTATCTCGCCTGGAAGAGATTACGAAAACCTTGATAACAGAAAGAGCAAGATCAGGATACACGAACTATCAAGGCAAAGATAGTCGGACCTGGCTTTACGAATCCTAAGTAAAGTCTTTCAGTTGGAGACCTAATTATGTTTCTCATAGGAAACCTAGGTTAATAGAGGATGACTCTAGCAATCATCTAGGATATAGAAATGTCAGGGATTGAATTTCCCAGTTGAATGAGTCTCTCTATTTATAGATGTTCAAGACTAAGGGTTGCTTACAATTCAGTATAAGATAACTTGAGATTCAAGCAAACACTTTCTTTGTTTAGAAGAAACTCTAATTAGGGTTTCAAGTAAGTATGCGAGAAGTTTATTTTGAATTTCACATAGAAGAATATACACAATGATCCGGATACGTGAACCGGGTATAATGATAGTTCTTGGAAAATATGCCTTTCGAATTAAAGTGCAATATCTTGTTCATATAAACACTTAAGAATTTAATCATGATGCACATATCCAAGGTGTTTTAGTGATTATTGATGTCTTAGAGGTGATTATGAGAGTCGTAGCAATGCTAAACATATTTAAAAAATAATTCTTTGAGAATCTGCTGATATTTACTAGGACTGTTGGTGAAACAGTTCGTGAACCGTTAGACAGTTTATGAATCCAGGACATTACGGTTCGTGAATCATTTAGCGACTCGTGAACTCAGATGACAACGACATGGGTTTGCCAACTGTTGGCCATTCACCAATTTTAGATCATCACAGTTCGTAAACTGGGTTGGTGAACTGTCCCATTCAGAACCTTATGGTTTGCAAACTGGGTCCGCCAATCTACTTATATTTCGAACTTCAGAAATCTATGGTTTGCGAAGTGGTTTGGCAAACTACCCCGAGTCTAAATTTCAGTAGTTTATAAAATTTTATTTTGATGTTTGAAACCTTCCCATTCGCCATAAATATAAATATCATTGCTTGGGGAATTTTCAAATAATCCACAACATTAGTTCTTGAACAATAAATTGTTTCGAACTAATATTACTAAGGGCCAATAAACATCCATTACTTAAATCAAATTTAGAGACGTTTAACATGACAAGCTTGACTCTTGTTGGTAAACCTTGTGAGTAAATAGAATGGTCCCGTCTTCATATACCTAATTGATGAAGTTTTCCAAATGTCGTCGTCGATCTTTATTCTTCGAGGGTTATTCAGTGATGTCTGATACGCAACTACCAACTTCTATACCTGGTCCGTGACTTGACTTAGTAGACTAGAGATATAGTTTTGTTCATTTGACATTGACAACAAGCTTGAGATAAAAAAAACTTGTGAGTTTGATCGAGTAGTGCTTTAACAGAATTGTCATAAACTATGAAAAATCGGAGCTTGAGTGATCTATTTGTAGTTATGATGGACACATTGTTTCCTGTAAGTAGTGGAGGTAGTAAAGAAATAGAGAAGTGGATATCATGGAGGTAATGATTAAGTCATGTCCGCTATGTTAGGAAAACCTTAGACCATCACTCCATCACTTTTCTTAGCGCTCTTAACCGTCACAACTACTTATAATTTCCTCATCATACAGTGTTGTCACGCTGCATGTTGTTGTAGACCGCCAAACCAATACCCCATGAAAATATCCCTTATGTGACATGTTTTTATTTCTCGTAGGAATTAGTTGATTCATGACTACACCTTGTCTTGGCTAAGCCATAGCCATTATGTGCTTTGGCTAAGTTCCCATCTCCGAATAGGCTGACCAAGTCTTGTTGTAGTGATATTGAGTCATCGGACGACTCATATTTTAGTAATTATGAAAATGAGTTACCAAGGCTTAAGCATCCCACGAGTGTCTGAGCAAGCCAATACTCGAGATGGTACGAACGATTGATGATAACGTTTTGTGCAATCTTAGCTGAGAGACTCTTTCGGGAAATATATATGACCAAGGCTTGAGAAGATAGCTCAGACTCAAAACACAAGTGAGTATCAAAGAGTTTGTCGTAGAATAACCTTAACAATGGGCTTGTACGGTTGGGGCATGTCTTGGCGTATTGGTGGCATGGACACAGAGTGTTTTGGCGTGACCGTGGCATGGATGGGCATAGTCACAACATCCAAGGTAGGCCTTGCATGGGAGTCTGGCGTTAGGCATGGCCTAGCTAGCACCATGCAATGTCTGGCGCTAGATAACACCTAACGCTAGAAAATGCTTAGCGCCGTGCACTATCCGTGAAATATTAGTCGTTGCATTGGTGTATGTCTAGTGCTAGGCATTACCTAGCACCGTGAAATGCTTGACACTTATTGGTGCCTAGCACAGTACAATACTTGGCCATGTGAGATTGGCGCATGTATAGCACTTTGCGTTGTCTATCACTAGGAGTGCTTGCATGTGCAAGTAAATTCACATAGAAGGTGGCTTGGTTCCATGCATGCTTCATTTGAAACTGGATATGCCCTAGTGTTGTGGTGTTTGTTGTGCAACGCTTTCCAAGTGTTGGCATTGGAATGACACCACATTGGCTAACAACATGTTTGTTTTTTCATCTATCTAGAGGCAAAACACTATATTCCTCTATCTAGTGACGGGTCCCACTTTTTATTGGTGTTTGTTTTTTTCACTACCTCTATTAACATAGGGCCAAATCACTACCAAAATAGAGGATTTTAAATAGCACCCGGTTGGTGCTATCTTTGGTACCTAACCTTTATCTTATATTGAAATGTCAAGTTTATCCTCAAACTAATATAAGTTTTCTAAATTTTGTCCAGGATCAGAAATGTTTCCCTCAAACTCTTTCGTTTTCTACTGCAGCGTCTTCCCTAGAAATTTCTTCCAGTCTCCGTTAAGAGTAGCAGAAAGCTTTCATTGATCTCTCTTATATATGCAAGATATTTGTTTATTTTCTGTTCTTCACTTCGTTCCGATAATTTATCTTCATAATTTTAATTTTATGAATTCGTTAAGAATTTGGGTTCAATAATTTGTGTTTGTTTCTATCTTTCAACTTTGGATTTAGGTCTGGTTTTGATGTTTTCCTTTTGCTATCTAGTCGTGAATAACGGTACAATACTTTGATGGTTAAATTTCAGTATACAAAATTTCGGAATGGAAAATGTTTGATAAAATGCCCAAGAGATTATTCATGGAATATGGGAATGGATGGAATTTGTGTATTTTATAAAGGTGAAATAGGAAATAAAAATTATTGATTACACTTAAAATCTAAATATAGAGTTATTAGATAATGGTAAAACAAACATAAATTTAAGAAATACTATATAGTGATTTTTATATAGAGATAGAGGTAAACTTCTATATAGAATCCTCTACCTATATAGAGGAAAAAACAAACAATCCGTAAGATTTTTATTGGTCTTAGTTGGTCACTTGAGAGCGAGTTTTGCATTCCTATTTTATGCTTAGGCACTATTGGGAGGATAGTAGATAATTCATGTTGTTCAGGTATAGAAGCAGCAAAAGACATTTTAACTGCATGAATTAAAACACTTTTTTCTTTGTGAATATCATCGATGAAATGGCATAACAAACAATAAAAGTAATAAAGTTAATCATTTATAAGCTGACCATGAGTTCGTAATGCTAGTGGAACAAAAAAAAATGTCAAGCATATAAATGGGCAGGGGTATTGGGGAATATATATACGGGGATATAGTTGTTGGTAAAGGCTATATAAAAAGTACAATTGTCCATCTACCTGGCTAGCTAGATTGGAATTTTCGCTAATACCTGTATGAATTGGACGACGAAACTGATAGAATAATATAAACAAATAACATTTTTACTGCACAAGTATAATATAGGGGGATATAGTTAACTTGTTGGTAACGGCTAAAAAAAGTGCATTTGTCCATCCGTCTGAAAAGCCATATTGGCATTTTTGCCAGTACCCATGTAAATTAGCCTACAAAACTGCAAGAATAGTAGAAACAAAAATCATTTTCACTGCATAAATATAATATAGGGGATATAGCTGTTGGTAATGGCTATAAATAAATATATAGTTTCCCATCCATCTGGCTAGCCGGATAGGAATTTTTGCCACTACCTATAAGAATTGGCTACGAAACTGCAAGAATAGTAGAAAATAATAACATTTAAATGCATAAATACCATGTTTTTTTACTGGGAAGTACATCGCTGAAATGACATAACAAAAATTAATGCTAATCATTTATAAGTTGACTACAAGTTCATAATGCTAGCAAAAAAGAAAAAATGCAGGCAGATGAGGACGCAAACTTGATCATTAAACTCTACGGCGACCTGTGGTCCGTGATGGGAGTGGGGCTCTACGACGGCCAGTGGGTGGGAGTGGGACTCTGGGGGTGCCACTGGTCGAGGCTTTGGGGAGGCTAATTGGTGGTGGTGAGGCTCGAGGACGGGCAGTGGTTGGTGGTAGGGCAATGACTAAGTCGTGTATCTGCCGCTCAAGCTGCACAATCAAAGAAAGACATACATTAGCAATACATGATTGCCTTAATAAATTATAGGATGATATACACAGACATTTGACTAAAATAGTTAACACATAACAAAGTTTTGTACTTGCTTTTTCCTTTCTTAAATAGAGAACCTTGTAAAAGGTTATATTTCGTTTGTAGTGAATATTCTTTTTTTAAATAGAAAAAGATAACAAAAATGATACTTGAACTCTTACTTGTTCCCTAAATGAGATTCATAGGATTACCCTATATGGATCTAAACCTTAAATATAACTACGTAAGCATGCATTGTGAACCCCTCTTGATGTCCAAATATGGTATAAATAGTATAAAGCTTCATTTAGCAAAACTTCGTAAAACTAAATAAACAGTGTTTGAGTCATAGATGGTGTACTAGCGATTAGGCTAAATTCTATGTATGACTTATGAATATGCAGTGACTTTAGTAAAGGATTCCTTAAATTATTTTAATCGGGAAAATTCCAATTACTTTTATGACGTGGAGATAGACTGGTTTCACTCGTTGAAATTCACGTGAAATTTGATCCACAGCGTTGCCACACCTGACACCATTATTAAATTTGAATCAGAAAAGCACACTTAAAATTATATTGATAAGAATTATTTCAGGAATAATAGGAAGATTATATATGTAATAAATATGTTCATTAATTTTATGAAAATAAATTGCTTACTTCATATTTTACATCATATAAAATTGCTAAAAACTAAGGAAAGAATCGTATAAAAAGTCTATAGACTATATATAAATAATGAAAGAAAAAGCATAAAAAAGTTTAAAATTTGGTCGTCCAGTATAGTCATATCAATATGTATACTACTATTTAACATGATCTGAAGCTATACCCATATAACAATAAATTCATACTAACCCAATAATATCAAAATTCTCCCTCGCCTCTTTGAATGCCTTGCATCCCTCGCTGATCTTGATGGCACCGACACTAATACCAAATAAATTTAACAAGGAAATTAGTATCATTGTTATTGCCTAAAAATATAGCATTCCACGAAGAAGCATTTTAACAACCTGGACTTGTCATAACAGCTTGGTGCAAATGACTTTGTAACTTCCCAATGAACAACACAAAAAATATCCCCCTATTTAAACCTTAAAAGATGGGGGAAAGAACCAATTTGAATAGATAGTAAGTCCCACAAATGATACCAACTATAAAAATTATCTGGGTGGAAATGTCTTATTGTCGCAAATTATTTTTTTTCTTTGAAAAAAAAGCTCTTCCATAAGAAGAAGAATGCTAGATACAAGCCTAGGTAGTTAGGTGAAGGAAGTACGTAAGTGAGATTCAAATCCCAGACCTCTTGGTAAAACCAACCAAGTTTCTAAAGATTTTTGTAATAAAAATAAATAAGATAAATTTGTTTTCCAGCACATTTTGACGAACCCAAAAACCTAAAACCTAAAGCTGGAAAATACCATAACAACATTTAATTTTAAGATTAGAACAATGAATGTGGTACTAAAAGAAAATACTAAAAAGGAAAACTTATCGTTGACGACAAAAAGAGAGATTAAGCCAAATGAAAATTTTAGCTAGGAAAAGCCTAATCATTGACTTGTATATTGGATCTGGATGATATATAACAATAAATAATTTCTCTAATCAGTGATTTGAACAGTATACCCATTTATGCCATGCTTAATTGGCTCCCGATAAGGAGAATTTCTGGCAGATAAAAACTAACAATCCAATACATATATACTTATGTTTTGAAATGAGCATTAGTACCACATGATCCTCAAAGTGTCAATATCATATTTGGTTCCCAATCAAATGTTATACCGGAGAAGACTGAGTTAACTATTTGGAAATTGGTTTAGTTGGATGCTATAAAAATACTCCTAACAAATATCAAAATTTATGAACTCCAAAGTACAGATATCTGTACTCTAGAATTTCAAACCCAACATCACCATTGAAATCTGAATCAGTTGAATTAGTATTTAATATTTAGTTAATTGAGTATGTTTCTTCTAACTTTATTTACCCTTTTCGATCTTGCGTTTTGTCGATTTTAAGCAACTAAGTATCAAATTTTGTTGCTTTAGTGACTATTCTTGAAAAAAAGTAAAGCCCAAGTTTCATATTTTATATATTTTTAATTCAGTCTTAGTAAATTTCATTTGATAACGGTTTTTGGTTCTAAAAATAAACTAGGTTTCTATTCAAGTTTTATTCATGCATAAGTTTCCAAAATAAAAAGTTAGGTTTTTGTTTACAAGATCTAAATCACATTTCGTTTATTTTTCGAAATGGACATATATCTTTGATCAAAGAGCTGAAAGTTCAGTCTAGGAATTTTTGTTATTATTTTAATTGAATGATAACGAAGGGGGTTAGCCATTTTTGTTGTTTTTAATTGGGAACATTGGAAAACTGCCCCACTATTCAGACAATGTTTGGTAATATGCCACACTAGTGGCATCTCAAGTTAAAATGTGATATTACTTTACAAAAATCTTCCAGTTAATGATTTGACTTCAAAGATACGTGATTATTAATTTCTCACTAAATCAGAAGACATAAAGTCCATAACATTTCTTTTTAAAGTTAACCAAAGATGAATCTATGTTTTTAAGATAATTTATTATCAAAAAATTATGGATAAATGTAAGGATTATGTTTATATTGGACATGTTTTAAAAAACTTCTTGATTATTAGTGTCAATATTATTGAACTAACTGATATTGCATTTGATAAACACAGATGTATTTAAGCTTTACAAAATCTAGGTGTACAAACCTAATTAATTAGCTAGGTATAAGCAGTTGTATATAATTTCTAAAGACTTAGGGGGGAAAATTAGGCATAATAAAAATCATCTACTGATATAACTCAAAGTTAGGTTAGAAGGTATATTGGTCAGAATATGATAGATATGTGGTTTTGGGTATCTAACGACTGTCTAGTTACATGAATAACATTGTGTCATATTAACAAACATCCCTGTAATAGTGTGGCAGCTTCAAAAAATCATATAAGGTTAAATTAGTTTGTTTGTGAAATATCTTACTGAGACCCAACTATGATATTAGATACTCTGAGGAACTCAATGGCTAGCATATTAATCACTTTTACAAAAAATAAAAATAAAATAATTTTGCCTACCAAACAAAATTTACTTTTACAAATAACTCTATTCAAAATGAAAATTCATAAATTCAATTGTATGATTCAGAAAAAAAAATATATTTCTAGATAAACTAAACAATCCTACGATTATGTATATGATTGTATGACATGGTTAATTACCTTTTACTACTTCCGTTTAGTTTGTGAACCAACCCTTCAATCTTCACTAAGTTGAAGGCAGGTCTTCTGCATATAAATAAAACAAAATCTTAATTATAAAAATTAATTTTGAAGGTAATTAATGTACTAATTCTATAACTTTTAAAAATCAAACACACACACGTGTAAATATACATATAGACATATGCATTACTATGTTGAAAAATGCATTCTATAGAACATGAATACAAAAGCCTAATTATAACAACTAATTTGAAGGTAATATGCTAATGTCTATTACCTCCAAAGATCAAACACAAGTATATATATACAGACAAAATCATAGATGATACAAAGTTTTTTTCAAATTACTTACGCATGTCGATACATTTCTTTTATAATTTCTTCTGCATCTTTGTAGATGATAGTTAAAAGATCAGCCACCATACTAAATCCCTCCTTTTTATGGTGCTTCATGTCCTGAAGACTTAGGAACTGTTCAAAAGTACTCCTTTCAAGAACACCCTGTATTGAATAAATACAATAACACATATAATTGTTCATCTTAAGAATATTATTATATCTTCGGTCTCCAAACTAAAGAGTTTGATGAAACATACAACCAAGTAGAGATCTAGATAGTTATAGTAAGAGAAAAAGAAATATCCAAACACATATATGGAGACTACCTACCACATTACACTCTAATTAACAATAAGATCTAAAAATGGCAAAGAAAAAGCATTTATTAAAATTATTAATGAGAAATGAATCATCTTCACTAATCAATTAAGTACCATATATCTAAGAAAGTGTATCAAGTCCAGAAATGTATCTATACATGTACCACAAGCCACTTGCTAAATCACCATTGATATTTTTTATTTATATTTTTTTTTTGCAGAAATGATCACTAATAACTCTTTCTTTAAATATATAACAAGATCTCAGAACTCAACCAATGTAACATATATACAAATATTAACTTGTCATCTATAGAAATACATAATAAATTTTACCATTGATATATCGAACACAAGCATGAAAAAAACAAGAAAACTTATGAAAAACTCATTTTAAAAGTAATCAAATCAATATATTACTTAGGTTTCCCATAATAATATGTTAATTAAGAACCATATGAATGTCTAAATAGAAGTAAATAACAGAAAACTAAATAAAGAATCAATAAGCAGAAGAATACTTCATTATACCTCATCATATTTCTTAGACAAAAACATAGAGAATTCTTCACGAAGAGCAGCCAAATTTTGATCCATTTCTCACAAGAAGAAAAAGAAGAAGCAAAATCCTCTGCTTGGTAAAAAAGGAAACCCTAAATATCAGAGACTGAAAAAACAAAGAAATGCCACATATAATAGTAATTATTTGAGGTGTTACTTCTGAATAAAAATAGGTAGATTTATAGGAAAAATTAAAAAGAGTACGTGACATTAATGCACGCAATAATGATTATGCTTGTCAGAGAGGTTAAAAAAACAACAACAAATTAATTGAAAGTTTGAACAAAAGAATTTAAAAAAAAAAAAAAAAAGGTATTTAATGAGGTTTAAATAGGAAGGTAAGGTACTTTACTTATTATTGTTATATGAAACTTATCATACTTCTACATATATATTTTTTGGTAGACCTTGAAATGTTTTGTAAAGTGAAAGTTTATTTTTGAACAATCAAGGTTTACTAGTTTGTTGATTTTTTTCAATAACAGCCTTACCCAGAAAAAAATTATATGGTATGTCAACATATATTAGTGTAAAAATAGAGAGGTTGTGAATGGTTATTGGTTAGGAGGGTGGAAACCTATAGAGAGAATAAGTGACAAAAGAGTATGCAATAGTGATTATGCTTGTCAGGGAGGTAAAAAAAAAACGATAATAAACTAAACGTTTTAACAAAGAATTTAGGAAAAAAAGTATTTCAAAAGGTATAAATAGGAAGGTAATTATAATTTACTGTTAGATAGAAACTATCATCCTTTTACGTTTTTCTTGGTAGACCTTGACATATTTTGCGAATTGAAACTTTATCTTTAAGTAGTCAAGGGTTGGTAATTTTTTGATTATTTTAGTAACGACCTAGCTTAGAAAAAGTTATATGTACAAAAGTTGTATGGTGGCATTTACCAGTATAAAAATGAAGTACAAAATTATAAATGGTTGTTAGTCATAGGAGTGGGACCCTTGTTAGACCACGAAATCTAGACACCTCAATCTGTGGTGTAAGAACTTCAAACATAAATGATCATATTAATTGATAGTCACGAGGGATCTGGATAGTATATTCATCTTAGTATAGTGGTGAAAATGTGTACTGCTCAAAAATAAATAAACTAAAATACGGTGTATACTATAGTTAAAGTTCCAATGTCCATTGGGGGGGGGGGGGGGGGGGGCCCAAAGAATCTGATAATTCAATATAGTCAAGCCGCGAGCGTACTCCTTATGGGCAAGGTACATTAGATCAGTATTTAACTATTTCCAAAAAAAAGAAAAGAAAAAAGAACAAACAGATAAGATATATTTTTTGTTCGTTAATATTAATACAATAATACTTAACCCTTTAACACGATATAACATATCTTTTATATGTTAATGTAGCACGGTTTGTTGCTTATATATCTAGGAAGACAAATTTCAGTTTACCGTTAACATAATGGCTTTGTTGATGCCTTAATATATACAACAATAGTAGTTTACTTGTGTTTTATAACGGATCGGAATATTAATTCCATAACGACATTGGTGATTCCTTTTATCCAGTAGTTTTAATATGTCAGTTGCATGATTGAATCAGGTTACAACGGTATAGTTGATTCCTCCGCACAACGACATTAGTTAATTCATTGGAGTAGACCGTTTATGGAATAAACCGTTTTACCGGTAAGGTTTGTGTTGTCCCTACACCATTATTGGTAAAACTATTGGATAAAAGGAATCCAACGACCGTAGGTACAAAATTTATGGAATAAACCGTTTTTAACATTTTCTTGTACATCAAAAATTGTTGCTTTCGCCACGTAGTGGTCGTAATTTTTTTATCTACTTATTTTATTTTAAATATTTTACATATAAAAATATTTAATTAGATAACCAAAAAATATAAAATTAATTATAAAAGGATTTACAACTAAAGTTGTCATTAAGTAATTGATATTGGAATTCGTTATGCCATAAAAAGAAGAGAAACAACAAAGATACTAGCTTCAGAAATTCTTTCAAACAAATTTATGTTGTAAGTAGAATTTTTTTGTCAGTGACAATGTTATCAATTTTAGTGAGAAATCTAATTATTTTTGAAGAAAGAGTGATAAATTTAATTATCATTAAAATCATTATTCGTGAGGGTTTTTTCTTTCAGTTAAAATTTTACTGACCAGTATTACCCGCCTTATTTTCTCCCTCCCTACTCGCCTCCTAATCTTATGTGTAATTACTAAATAGGCCCTGAATTTAAAAATAGTGAAACCTGTTGAAGTGAAAAATAAATTAGTGTAAAACATTATCACACGCAGGATGTGAGGAGAGTATGTAGGCGGAATGTAAGGGAAATTTTATTAAATACAAATGTATCTTGTTGTTAAAACTCATTAAAAATATGGAGATAAAACTCTAATACATACGGAGATAAACGAATAAAAAAATAATCCATTCTCCATACACTTGATTCCAAGTTTCAACAACACAATATCCTGCACATATTCAAAAAACAAATGCCGTTGCTGACATTTGAATAAGAATAGCTTTACTCCCCCTAAAGGAAATCTATGTATATATTCAATCCGAACATCTTTGTTATTCCCCTTTTGTAGTAAGAAATACTACACATCATGATGATCTGTTTCTCCCCTTTAGTCTATGCTTTACTCTTTCGTTAGATATAACATTTAAGCACATGTCCTTTCCTAGTGATCATAAATCACGTATCTACTCCATATATTTCTCCCCCTTTTTGTCATAAAAATGACAAAGAAACGAATAAACATGAGAGATAACCGAAAGGATCTTACAAATCCATAAGAACCTGTACAATCTATAAGAGTTAAGCACGAAGGTTTCACATACCATTGCAATCCTCATTGCAAGTGTCCTTTATTACCATAAAAATAATAATGCTTAGTAACATAAGGAGTGTGAGTTTTAATGTTACCTTTTTGTGGATCCACGTGCATTGGAGCTTGAGGGATTTTGTTCTTCTCATCTTTGTTCAACATTGTTGCTTTCTTGACATTAACTGAAGTGTTTTCTTTGATGGATGCACAAGAAGACTTCGGTTAAACATGATTCTTAAGCTTGACAGGCTTTAGTTCTTTACAAGAACTAGGAGCATTTTTGACATTAGTGGAAGCTTCTGGTTGAGAAGAATTTGTAACTTTGAATTTTTTTACCTCTTTGCTAATATTTGAAGCTAAAAACACCGGGGTACCAAAATACACCACCAACTTTTTCGTAGGCAATCTATATGGAAAAACTCAACACAACTCCGAGAGTAAAAACTCAATCAAGGAATTTGTATAGAGTTATATCTCCATACCTCTTGTGATTAGAACGTTTACAGAATTAAATCTGTGAACCTAATTACAAAGAGAGTTCTTGGACGGTACCAAAGACCAATATCCAAGGATCAATCAAGTCTTATCAAACAAACAAGGTCGGACCTATCTACTGTGATTGATCAATGCACAACCTGTGATATTTCAATTATAAAGATAAACAATATAATGCGGAAATAGAAATAACACAAACACCAGAAATTTTGTTAACGAGGAAACCGCAAATGAAGAAAAACCCCAGGACCTTGTCCAGATTGAACACCAAACTGTATTAAGCCGCTACAGACACTAGCCTACTACCAATTAACTTCGGTCTAGAATGTAGTTGATCCCTAAAAGGTATCCCATCGATTAAGGTCCAGTCGCGCTCCTTATGCCTCTTGAATCCTAGCAGGACTCCGCGCAATTGATTCCCTTATATGACATCACACCAACTAAGAGTTTCTTCAACTCAATTGAAGACTTTAAACCAAATCTGCCTCCCATAAATTAAGCCTATAATTGATTTCCTGATTTACGATCGAAACGGATGATCATATCAAACATAGGATCAAGGTGATGAAAATCGATAGCAACTTGACAAAGTCTGGCTATCCTCAAAATCCGGACTTATGCAACCCGAAGTGCAGCCTAGATTATTATTCACCTCACAAGTATAAAACTTGCGGAATCACAAAGGTTGAGACAAAGAGAACTTTGTGATTACTATCTATTTTGTTCAAGTGATAAATCTACAATCGAACAAGATCAGGATACTCAAGTTATCAAGATAAAAGATAAATATACCTGGCTTCACGAATCCCAATGAAGTCTTTGATAGTCGTTGAACCCTAAAAGGGTTTCTAGAGAGGTTCACTCTAGATACAACTAGGACACACCAAAAAGTAGTGTCAGGGTTCAAAAATCCCAGTTGCCAAGAGTTCACCTTATATAGATTTTCAAAGCATAGGTTGCTTTAGGTTTAAGCTAAGATAGCTTTGGAACCAAGCAAACAATATTCACCGTTAGATGGAAACTTTGAATCTTATTTACATAAACAAGATATACACTCTGGTTAGGTAAACTTTAACCGAACTGTAAACAAAGACTATGTCCAACATGGTTAGCCGAAACTAGCCGGTTTGAACTTAAAATCTTAACACTCATTTTCATGAATACAAAGACATTGTTCTTGAGTCACAATCATGTGATCAAAATAAGTCTAGTGTATTATAGAGAATTGATCAAATGCGAATTATCTCAGAGAAATAATTTAATCGCAATTGAATCATAATCGACATAGTTTGAAAATGCACAAAGTACAAATACTTGTGTAGTTCGTGAATTGGCTGAGTCAAGGTACGCGGACCGGTTTGCAAACTTATAAGCAAATCTGAGTTCCGGAGTTGACAGAACTTTTTCAGTTCACGTATCGGTTTGCAAACTTAGGTGCAACACTAAGTTCCAGAGTTGACAATACTTTTTCAGTTCACGTACCGGTTTGCAAACTTAAGACCTTCACCGGTTCCGGAGTTCACAGAACCTTTTCAATTTGCAATCTTAGGTGCAACACTAAGTTCTGGAGTTGACAGGCCTTTTTCAGTTCACGCACCGGTTTGCAAACTTAATACCTTCACCGGTTCCGGAGTTCACAGAACCTTTTCAGTTTGCATACCGGTTTGGGTACTAAACTGGTTCTAGAACATAGAACTGTATTGGTTCGCATACCGGTTTGAATACTTTAACCAGCTTCCCTTACCACAGTTCCAAAATGGTTTGCATGGGACTATGCATACCTATTTGGATCACGAAACAAATATATTTTCCCATGATGTGTATACGAATATGCGTATCACACAAATCTGAAAGTCGATATATAGCTACTTTGCTACGTATACGAGTACATGCAATACGGCTTCAGACATATAACAGTCTTCATAGTTTATAAGACTGATAACACTATCTTGTATTCCGAATATAGTAGTTCTATATTTCTCTAAATCAATTCGAAACATTCATGAAACATCAATGACACATATCACTGTTCCAGGATATTTTCGAATGATAAACTTGAATCATGATTTGGTTCCGAACAATAAAATTTTCTCCACCGAAATTGATCAAGTATGAACAAATTTTCATTAAGCTTAGTCATTATATTTCGAGAAATTCGTAAACTAAATAATTAGTTCTCGACTCGAAATTCTTGTCTATGCAAGCTAGTCTAATTAGTTATGCGACAAACGTCTCAAGGATAGAAAAGTGAATATAACTTGAGAAATAGGTGGTTCAGTCTTCACTTACCTTTTGTTGATGAAGTTCTCCAAAAGCTTCGGTTGATCTTTGCCTTCAAACGGTAGAATGCAAATGATGACTGGTTCGTTTCTCAACTACACTATCCTAGACAGAGACTTAACTAACTGTAGACTAGAAATCAAGATATAGTTTTGATAACTAAATTTGACAACAAGCTTGAGATAGCAACACTTGTGAGTTCGACCGAGCAATGATCTAACAATCTCCCCCTTTGTCAATTTTAGTGACAAAACTATTAAAACATATGGATAACAAAAATAAAGCTTCGAAAAACTCCTCGATCCATCATGCCTTGATTTCCTTGGTTTCTTCAACTCTCCTTGAACTCTTCTTTATTTCAAGTCGTAATGATTCTGAACGTGTTCAACTCAGCATCGTTGTTGTTGAAGATCCGTAGATATAACAACATTTGTCATTATACAGAAACATAATATTATTATCTTATCTCCAAAGTTCAATTGTATCTCAACTCTGAAGTAATACTACAATCATATGTTTCTCCCCTTAATCAATACTTACATCTTCTGTGTAATAGGTGAAACCTATTTCTTAATGAATTCACTCCCCCTTACATAATGATCCGTAAACCATATGTATGTAGTATGAAACTACTAAATAATTCTCCCCGTTTTTGTTAATAAAATTAACAAAGGTACGAAAATCGCGGGATCATATTGAATACAACAACCAAAAGATATCTTAAAGTTTTAAGGAAGATATAGATACTACATAATAACATAGTTAAAATGCAACTCTTCATATCAACTTCTTTAGATGATTTCACATAGTAATAAATACTTAGCGCTCATCTAGGAGATTAAAAAGATATAAGCATCCCCTTTATAATTCCACAACCACACTCCCCACAAAGATATATCAATTAAGCACAAGTTCATTAAAGAACTCTCCCCTATTAAATGTCATTCCCAAGAGAACAACATGAGTGACCTTGCTTTTGTGAAAAAGAAGGATTTTGGTGGTTATTAACAAATCACAAGGATTTGTATCCATAGTATCGACATAAATTAATCTCAAGGCCAGTTACGAACAAAGAGACAATTTAACTCGATTTTACTCAACATAAGAGAATCGTACGGAGTGTGTCAAGCAAAAAAACACGAAAGTGTGATCACAAGAAGATCAATACTGCGAGAATAATCTCAAAGAGTTTGTTCTATTTTCCGTTTATAAAAACATAATAGATTTAACTTCTGAGCATATATGAAATATTAGCTCGATTCTCGAGAACGTAAAGGCACAAATATTTCATAAGAATTTTGCAATAATTAAACCAATAATGATTACATACTTCAAGTTCATCTTCTAACAACTTCAGAATTTAAATAAATAAATCTAAAAACATGCAAGATGAAAAACGTTGGAAATAGCTGTGTGTAATCACAATCTTTACTATACCAAAACATAGTTATCCTTCTCAAGAATAAAATCCTCAAAAGAAGTTTCTTAGATAAAGACAAAAGAAAATATATTCATATGTAGTTTTCTATTTGCGTCTTGAGAGAGCCGAGGTCTTCAAAAGGTTTTCCCAGTTCTGAATTGAGAAGTTTGAGATCCCTTTTGGCAGCAGAAAATTGTTCGAACACAACTTTGATGTCACACATAATGTTTCCAACAAAATCCAGAAACATCTGAACCAATCTTGACCTTGTGTGTTCTTGAGCAAAGTAACATGATATGGTGACAGGATTATCAAAAATTCAACAATACCTGAGCAACAATCATTCTTGTTAGAGCACTGCTCGGTCGAACTCGCAAGTGTTTCTATCTCAAGCTTGTTTGTCAAGTTTAGTTGTCAAAACTATAAGTCTTGATTTCTAGTCTACTTATAGGTATGTCTCGGATTAGGATAGAATGTGTAGTTGAGCTTTAGACTTCACGACGTTCATCGATTGAAGACGAAGAACTACTAAGGGGATCTTGTAGAACTTCATCAACAAAAGGTATGTGGAGACTTGAACTCATCTATCACTCAGAAGGCTATTTCTATTCTATTTCCTATTGAGAAAAAAAAGTCGTATATCTATATAGACTTTACATTATACACATTTGATATTTCGGGCTGAATTTAACTCGCTTACATATTTCTCGAAATATGTGTTGGTAAGTTTTCGCTTTAACCAAGTTCATATTTTATTCTTGACAAAAGTCAAAAGATGATCATGTGAAAATCGCCTGGTAACATCTTACATGATTTGTATGAGACAGTCATTTGATGTAGACTCGGAATGATTCGTATTAATCTATTGATCACTTCAAAATTTCTTTGAAGCTAATAGTTTTTGCGAGACAGCTATTCCCGTCTTCTAAGAATGTTTCAATGATTAAGATGGAGTTTAGAACAATTAACCATTGATTGGATATAGCACAGTATGCGTACTTGTATGCTAACTGTTGCAAGTTACTCCAACTCCGGGAACTATAGTATGCATACCCGTATGCGTATTGGTTTAATAGTTGAAGTCCGGGAACTTAGTATGCATACCCGTATGCGTACCGGCATAATAGTTCAGGTCTGGGAATTTAGTATGCGTACCCGTTTGCATACTAATTCAACTGATGTTGGTCGTGAACGACAGTATGCGTACCCGTTTGCATACTGACGAACTGACCAGGTCCTACAACTCTAGGTATGCGTACCCGTTTGCATACCTGAGTGGGTTAATGATGTGAATTTTAAGTTGTAGTGAAAGTGGTGAGTAAAGTTCGTTC
>JAJJMB010017986.1:5501637-5516853 GCA_023531105.1 Papaver atlanticum | reverse complement strand
GAGAAACAAAGATATAACTCTTGGATATATTTTCCTTGATTTAGTCTACTGTCTAGTTGATTCCCTTGGAAGTATATTGGAGTTAGTCAATACAGATTGCCTAAACAAAATATTGGGTGTGGTTATTAGACCCCCGCTTTTTCAATTGGTATCAGAGCAGGCAAACATGTTTAAGACCTCATAAGTCCGTGTTTGTAGCAATCTGACTCTATGGACAGTTGTGCTACCTCAATAAACGCACCACCAGATCCAGGGATTTCAGAATTCTCTTCCATGACTGATTTAATAAATTATGTAAAAGAAATTCTATTTAAACCTCCACCCGGTATAAAATCCCTTGAAGTGTTTTCAGGGCTTGAAAAGAAGCTTGAGAGCTTATCTCTTGATGTTGGGTTATACCTACAGAAAGAGCAAGAATCTTTTGATAAGCTAAATCAAGTTATGATTAATAATATTCATGTTAAGGTTGATCTTGATTCACTAATTAGTGAGAGCCATGCTCCTTCTCTGGGTAATTCAATTGGTTGAAACAAACTAAATGAATTACAAGAAGAGTTTAAATCCAAGTCTTTAGACTATATCATCTCAAAGCATGATTCAGTTCATCATTCAAACCCTGATACACCTTCTCAAGATAATGGTATTTCCTCCTTTTGTGAGAAAGTCGGGATGTATCTTCTTATCAAAAGAGTTTCCCTGTGCAGTACTGAACATACTGCAAAGATTGTGTAATATTAAACGAAGAAATCAAGAACACAAATTATCATGTGCTCTTTTTATGTTCTTTTAAAAACTTGTAAAAACAGTCCCTTGGGTTTCTCTCAATACTGTAAGATGTAAGAGTAGTTGGAAAGAAACTCTCTCTTGGTGTCACGGTGTGCAAACTCTCTTTGTATTATCTTAGTCTATACAAAGTATCGCTCAAGAAAATGTTTGTTGCTTATCAAAATTCGAGGATGCCTAAAAATAAACGATTCCTTGATTGCACACGTACGATTCACGTACGTTGAATTCGATTCCAGTTTGTGATTGAAACTTGTTCGTACGTGCTGGTTCAGGTTCTAATCCGTTTGCGCTCAAAATGAGAGAAAGAACTCTCTTTTTTCTTTTCACCTTCTTTTCTCAATATTTCACGAGCGCAAGAGAAAAACCCAAGGGTTTGCGAACTAATAATCACCAAACTCTTTTTTCAATCTTCTTGTGTGTTCTTGGTACCGTTGGGTTCGCAGCAAAATTCTACATCACGGGTTTTTGTAAGAGCACTGCTCGGTAAAACTCGCAAGCGTTGCTATCTGAAGCTTGTTGTCAAGTTTAGTTGTCAAAACTATAAGTCTTGATTTCTAGTCTACTTATAGCTAAGTCTCAGATGAGGATAGAAAGTGTAATTGAGCATTAGACTTCATGACGTTCATCGATTGAAGATGAAGAACTACTAAGGGGATCTTGTGGAACTTCATCAACAAAAGGTATTTTGAGACTTGAACTCATCTAATACTTAAAAGTCTATCTACCCTATCTCCTATTTGAGATAAAAGTCGTATGGCTATATAGACTTCAATTATACACATTTGATATTTCGAGGTGAGTTTAACTCGCTTACATATTTCTCGAAATATGTGTTGGTAAGATTTCTCTTTAACCAAGTTCATCTTATATTCTTGACGAAAGTCAAAAGATGATCATGTGAAAATCGCCTGGTAACATCTTACATGATTTGTGTGAGACAGTCATTTGATGTAGACTCAGAATGTTTCGTATTAATCATTCGATCACTTGAAAATTTGCTTTGAAGATAATAGTTTCTGTGAGACAGCTATTCCCGTCTTCCAAGAATGTTTCAACGGTTGAAATGAGAGTTTAGAACAATTGTATTTAAGCATAGTATGCGTACTTGAATATATGTAATCCATGTCCGGGAACCATGGTATGCATACATGTATGCCTACTGGTTGGTTTGAGAAAGTCCGGGAACCTGGTATGAAAACCAATACGCGTACTGGAGTAAGGTTCAGGTCTGGGAATTTCTGCTGAGTTCGGATGGTATGCATACCAGTTCGTGTACTGGCGAAACCCAAACTTGGTCCGTCTACTTAGGTACACATACCCACACGCATACCTAAGTGGATGATGTTCTAAAATCGATTTGTTCATGAACTAATACATTTATATAATAAGCAATGCAATCTTTTACAAACCGTGGCTATAATGTTCATGACTTGATTCAAGTGAATCAAAATCAATTTTGCTTCAATTGTGTCTTGTATACTTCTTTGAGAATATAAACAATTGAACAACTCTAGAACTAGTTTCATTTGAGTCATTTGAACTAGTTATGGTTAAGATGAATAAGGTTGATATGAAAGTTTTCATATGGCTAACTTCGGTTAACTATTGTTGAGCCAACAAAGGTGCACACGTTTAGGTACGGTTTCATATCTAAATACAGTCACTTTTCATTTGTGTGTAACAAGCTAAGTTCGATCTAACGGTTGAAAGATATTAGCTTGAGTCTAATCAGGTTTTCATCTAACGGTGAATATTTAATGCTTTGTTACCAAGGTAACTTAGATTGCAAACCCTGATTTGAAGACTATATAAAGGAGAACTCTAGCAACTGGGAAACCTAATCCCCACACATCCTGTGTGTTACTAGTTGCATAAGCTAGAGTTGATTCTCATTTAACCTTAGGTTTTTCACGAAACCCTGTAGGTTAACGACTTAAAGACTTCATTGGGATTGTGAATCCAGATCAACTATTTTCTCTGTAATTCCGTGTTCTGATCTTTCTTTTACTATCGTGATTTAGTACTATCTTCTCTAAGATTTGCTCGAGATTTAATCTCAGATAGGCAAGATAAAAAGTAGTCACAAACATCTTTGTCTCATCGTTTGTGATTCCACAATATCTTGTTTCACTACCATACGATTAAGATTATTTTGAGGTGATTGATATTTCTAGGCTGTTCTTCGGCAATATAAGTGCAGTATATCAATTGGTTCCTGTTCACCTTGATTTATCAAAATACGGAACAAAACACATAGGTTTATCTATGGGAGATAGATTTATCTATTCAATATACTTTTCTGTGTGAGAAAGATTGGTTTATCAAGTCTTCGACTTTGGGTCGTAGCAACTCTTAGTTGTGGGTGAGATCAGCTAAGGGAATCAAGTGTGTAGAATCCTGCTGGGATTCAGAGACATAAGGAGCGCAATTGTACCTTGATCAGTGTGAGATTGGTTAGGGCTCAACTACATTCCAGTCCGAAGTTAACTTGGAGTAGGCTTGTTTTTGTAGCGGCTTAATACAGTGTGGTGTTCAAATCTGGACTAGGTCCCGGATTTTTCTGCATTTGCGGTTTCCTCGTTAACAAAACTTATGGTGTCTGTGTAATTTCTTTTCCGCATTATATTTTGTTATATAATAGAAATATCACAGATTGTGCGTTAAGTTCAATCAGTTTTTGAATCCGTCCTTTGGGTTGTTGATTGAATTGATTGACACTTGGATATTGGTTTGTGATACCGTCCAAGTTATTTCTCTTATTCAACCGGGCTCGCAAATTCCTATTTGTTTGATTGCGGATTGAATTGATAAATTGAGATATAACTCTTTGATATACTTTTCTTAAGATTGAATCTGACTGTCTAGTTGATTCTCTTGAAAGTATATTGGAGTTTGTCCATACAGATTGCTAAGCGAAATATTGGGTCTGGTTTTTGTACCCCTACTTTTTAATTGGTATCAGAGCAGGGAAACACGTTTAAGACCTCATAAGTCTGTGTTTGTAGCGACCTGACTCTATGGACAGAAGTCCTATCTCAATAAATGCACCACCAGATCCAGGGATTTCAAAATTCTCTTCCATGACTGATTTAATAAATATGTAGAAGAAATTCTATTTAAACCTCCACCAGGTTTAAAATCCCTTGAGTGTTTTCGGGACTTGAAAAGAAACTTTAAAGCTTATCTCTTGAAGTTGAGTTATACCTCCAAAAAGAACAAGAATCTCTTGACAAGCTAAATCAAGTTATAATGAATAATACTCATGTCGAGTTTGATATTGATTTACTAATTAGTGAGAGCAATGCTCCTCCTCTTTGTAATCCACTTGGTTATAGCAAACTAAACGTATTACAAGAGGAGTTTAAATATCAGTCATCTGACGGTATCACCTTAAAGCATGAACTAGTTCATTGGTCAATTCCTGATACACTTTATCAAGATAATAGTATTGCCCTCTTCTATGAGAAAGTCAGAATGTCTCTTTTGATTAAAAGAGTTTCTCTATGCAGTACTGAACATTATCTGCAGAGACTGTGTGTTACAAGGTGTAAACGAAGAAATCAAGAACACAAACTATCTTGTGCTCTCTTTATGTTCTTTGAAAAACTTGTAAAAACAGTCTCTTGGGTTTCTTTCTCTACTGGAAGTTGTAAGAGTTGTTGGAAAGAAGCTCTCTCTTAGTGTCATGGTATAAAAGGTTTCCTTGTGGTGTGACTGATCAATATAGAGAAAACTCGTAATTATGTTTGTTGAGTTTTACTCCAAATATGGTGTCACAAAGACAAACGATTCCTTGTCAGCACACGTACGGTTCATGTACTCTAAGCCTTTAACCTGTCCGTGTGGGAACCTTGTTTCAGAACGTGTCTAACCGGTTCATAGACCACCGTTCGACACATAAAAAAAAAGAACTCTCTTCGTTCTCTTCACCCCCTCTTCTCAACAGTTCGAGAACAGAAGAGAAAAACCAAAGGTTCTTAAATCCTTCTCTCCCTTAGTTCTTAATCTTTTTGAGTGTTGAATCAAAGTTTTGTAACCAGGAGAAGCCTTCCTTTCTTGGGTCAAGAATCAATTCCTTGTCACTCATCGTTTTGGAACTCCACCATTAACAACAGTTCACGGACCAAGTAAGTAACTCATCTTCTACGTTGTGTTCTTATGGCATCTAGGAAGAGGTTGGATCGCGGTGAGAGTTCAGGTGATGAAGTTAATATTGCTAGTTCTAGTATAAGAATTATTGATAGTGATGATGAATTTGATGATGATGAAATTGGTTTAGACGTTCTACAACCCTTTTTTGATCCATCCCTTCAAATTAGCTTTACTAGTCTACTTGCTAGGAATAAATATGTCAAGTTTCTTAAAGGGAATTTCGTCACAGAAAGGGTTTATGATCGAACTGTTCAAAAACCTGAGTTTCACCAGTTTATGAACTAATATGAATGGGGTTATATTCATGATGGTATTGGTTCGTCACGTCCTGAGATGACTTTCCAGTTTTATGTTAACTTGCATGCAGCCAACAAAGACAGCTGTTGTTTCAAAATAATGGTTGGGGGGATATATTTTGAGGTAAATCGTGGAGTGATTGCATATTTGTTAAATCTATCGCTTGATCGCTCCTTTGTCATTCCTCAACCTGAGTATCTCAGACCAACTCAGAATCAACTGTCTGAAATGTTACTAAATATGAGTGAATCTTGGTCTGGCAGTAAGTTGTCTGTTGACAACATTAACTTTCATTTGAAAGCTTTTAGCAAACTGGTTGTTGCTAATTTGATTCCCAGTACGCTTGATAAGAATCTATGGAGAAGGACCCTTGCTGAGATGATTTGCCATCTTATCTCTGGAAAAGAGATTGATTTATGTGGCCTGATTATTCGACAAATGATTCATCTGGTTTCACAGAAGAAAAATCTTTGGTTTCCCTGTCTTATCAGTAGAATTTGCAGTCACTTTAAGATTCCTCCTATTGGTACTTGCATTGGTCGTGCTACTCCTCTATCCCAGACATACATCAACAAAATGAAGAAATTTGTTAATCCTTAAGCTAATCTTCTTGAAAGAATTGAGTACTTGCAGGAACAACTGAACTATGTTTTGGGAATTCATCCTGAACTGACTGAACATGTCTTTGAGATTGCTGAGAAGTACAATCGCAATCAAGCATAGTTTCTTCATTTCTAAAAGTTGTAATAAATTTATGTTTTAGCTTTGAATGTTTATCTTTCAATTAAAAAATTGCTAAAATTGTTGCATCCATGAGAAGTTTAGCTAAATATTTGTCAAAAGTTAAGTCTTTCATATGTCATTATTCAAATATTGATAAAAGATAAAATGAACTTTTGACAAACGAAAGTTAAACCTATTATGTCATTATGCAAATATTGATGGAAGATAGGATGAACTTTTGTTTACAAAGATTAAGTCTATTACATGTCTCTATGCAAATATTGATGAAAAATAGAATGAATCTTTGAATATTCCGCAGTATTGGTATTTCCCTGATCCACATCTTTGTGTAAGTACTGTGTAGCTCCGTAAGTTCTCTTATGTGAGCATTTCCGATTAAATTAATCATGGGTTATCGGGTGGTTAATTTAATTGAGTATTTTGGATACAAATTCATGTTTCATGATTATTTGTTAATGTCCAAAGAAATCCTCCTTTTCTTGTGAAAGCAAGGTCGCTCTTGTTGTTCTTTCGGGAATGACATTATATGGGGGAGAGTTCTTAATTGATCTTGTGCTTAATTGCCAAATCTTTGTGGGGAGTGCGGCTGTGGAATATAATAGGGGTTATCTTGTATCTTTATAAACTCCTTGATAAATGCATTTAGTTTCGGCTATATGATTGCATCGAAACAAAGTTGATATGTTGTTCTCTTTTGGTCATGAAGTATCTCTATGGAAATTTCATTAGGATCCCACTAGTTTTCGTACCTTTGCCAATTTTTATTGACAAAAAGGGGGAGAATTAATGTGTAGTTCACACTACAAATACATATGGTTTACAGATCATTATGTAAGGGGGAGTGGTTTTCATGTGAGATGAAGTATTGACTAAGGGGGAGTGATACATATCATCATAATATTGTTGTCCAAATTGTGATACAATTGGACTTTGATGCTGTGTAATAATACTATGACATTGTATAACAATGATTGAGAGCAACTGTTTTCTCATTGTTATAGCTACGGATCTTCAACAATATTGATGCTGAGTTGAACACGTTCAGAATCACTGCAGTACTTGGAAGTGACGAAGATTTCGAGTAATGTTGAAGAACTAAGGAAATCAAGCATTTGGATTGAAAGCTACAAAGTTTATTTATTTTGTATTCCATATGTATTGATAGTTTTGTCACTAAATTGACAAAGAGGGAGATTGTTAGAGCACTGCTCGGTCAAACTCGCAAGCGTTGCTATCTCAAGCTTGTTGTCAAGTTTAGTTGTCAAAACTATAAGTCTTGATTTCTAGTCTACTTATATCTAAGTCTCGGATTAAGATAGAAAGTGTAGTTGAGCATTAGACTTCACGGCGTTCATCGATTGAAGACAAAGAACTACTAAGGGGAGCTTGTGGAACTTCATCAACAAAAGGTATGTGGAGACTTAAACTCATCTATCACTCAAAAGTCTATCTACTCTATCTCTTATTTGAGACAAAAGTCGTATAGCTATATAGACTTCAATTATACACATTTGATATTTCGAGCTGAGTTTAACTCGCTTACATATTTCTCGAAATATGTGTTGGTAAGCTTTCGCTTTAACCAAGTTCATCTTATATTCTTGACGAAAGTCAAAAGATAAAATCGTCTGGTAACATCTTACATGATTTGTGTGAGACAGTCATTTGATGTAGACTCGGAATGTTTCGTATTGATCATTTGATTACTTGAAAATTTCTTTGAAGCTAATAGTTTGTGTGAGACAGCTATTCCCTTCTTCCAAGAATGTTTCAATGGTTGAAATGAGAGTTTAGAGCAATTGGATTTAAGCATAGTATGCGTACTTGCATATATGTAATCCATGTCCGGGAACCATGGTATGCATGCCCTTGCTATATTGTATCTTAGGAGCCAATTCACACAACAGGAGAGGCTATATAAGATCTCTAGGTTTCTATTCTATGATATCTATCTAGGATTCTACTTTTGTTCTAGGGTTTAGACATGAAAACTCTTCACTCTATTCTTGTTATGAACTCCATTAACATGAGTAGTTAATCTTATTATTGGTTACAGATTAGTTTGATTTCACAAAGCATGCTTATTTTATTAATAAATTAGTTTTTTTTCATAATTATCGATCATGATTCCCTATACATATCGCCATGTATGATTTGAATGTTTGTTTATTCGAGTGGCCAATTGATTGAACTCGTATTCATATTGATAGCTAGTTTATGGCATTTCATACGTAAAAGTGATGCATCTTGAATATAAGTAGCATAATATGGTTATTACTTGTAGTGATATATCCTTATAATCATATGTGATCCATGACCTTTGTTAAATCAGATTAGTGCGTTTTCGGGTTTGAGAAAGTCTGGGAACCTGGTATGCAAACCAGTACGCGTACTGGCATAAGGTTCAGGTCCGGGAATTTCTGCTGAGTTTGGATGGTATGCGTACCAGTTCGTGTACTGGCAAAACCCAAACTTGGTCCAGCTACTTAGGTACGCATACTCGTGAGCATACCTAAGTGGATGATGTTCTAAAATCGATTTGTTCATGAACTAATAAATTTATATAATAAGGAATGCAATCTTTTGCAAACTGTGGCTATAATGTTCATGACTTGATTCGAGTAAATCAAAATCGATTTTGCTTCAATTGTGTCTTGTATACTTCTATGAGAATATAAACAATTGAACAACTCTAGAACTAGTTTCATTTGAGTCATTTGAATTAGTTATGGTTAAGATGAATAAGGTTGATATGAAAGTGTTCATATGGCTAACTTCGGTTAACTATTGTTGAGCCAACAAAGATGCACACGTTTAGGTAGGGTTTCATATCTAAATAAAGTCACTTTTCATTTGTGTGTAACAAGCTAAGTTCGATCTAACGGTTAAAAGATATTAGCTTGAGTTTAATCAGGTTTTCATCTAACGGTGAATATTGAATGCTTTGTTACCAAGGTAACTTAGATTGCAAACCCCGATTTGAAGACTGTATAAAGGAGAACTCTAGCAACTGGGAAACCTAATCCCCACACCTTCTGTGTGATACTAGTTGCGACTAGAATCGATTCTCCTTTAACCCTAGGTTTTTCACGAAACCCTGTAGGTTAACGACTTGAAGACTTCATTGGGATTGTGAAGCCAGACCCAACTATCAATTGACTATGACACAGTTGCCTTTTTGGGGGAGACAAAGAGCGGCTGGGATGGAGTTTTGGGAAGACAATTAGTGGTCAGGATGTTGTAGTCCATCAGGAGAAGATCTACACCATCGGTTTCCAAAGGTGTACATTGATCGGCCGTCCTTTGTACTTCTGCATTACACACAGAAGGGTCGGAAAACCGCTGCAATTTGGATCGACAGATACGTGTCACAAACTCCTTATATTTCTCCCTATTTTGCCTACGTATAGTTCTTGGAAACTTCGTATAACTTCCTCAATTGAGAGAGAACTGCAAATCAGTTCCAATAGTTTCCCCCTAATTAGTTTTGTTCTTCCGACTACGAAGAAGAGACGTGTGAGTTTCATTCCCTATTCTCTAAAATTCCTATCTGTTGATTTTAGTTTTGTTCTCTCAATGTTTGTTTTGCAGATTTTGTTCTCTCAATTGCGAGAAACATGGTGACGTTTAGGCGGGAGACAAATCCACTAAATAGTGGTATTGGTGGTCGATTTTAAAACTTCAGTAAGTATGCTCGGCCAGCGTTTGATCATTAAATTTGAGTGTTCAGGTTGATAGACATGGGATAATCATTTTATTTGCTTAGCATCTTCATAGTAACATTTGTTGTAGAAACATTTTTTTTTTTGATCGGCCTGTTGTAGTATAATTTTGTTGCCTTATTGGATGACATACTTTTTTCGGTCGGCCTGTTACAGTTCAATGATTTTTCGATCGTCCAATACTCATTCTATTTGGTGATTTTTGTCTTTTCTTTAAGGAGTACCGAATCCTTTTCTGATCAGATTTCCATTTCTGATTTAGGGCTTTTGGTTACGGGGTTTCACGTACCTCCTCACAAAAGACAAGAGAAGATTGGCATATCCGTCTGCTCTCTAACTTCCTGTGTTCTCATGGGTATTGCTGCTCTCCTAAATATATTTTGTCAATCTCATTTGACTTGGTGGTATTATTTCTCTCGCTGATTCTTTTTCTTTTTCCTTTTTTCCATTGATCATGTGAGAACTTTTTTTTTTTTTTTGGCATTCATGTTTTGGTTGCTGCTGCTGGGATTTACCTTACTTCATATATATGTTTAATCCTTACCATTGTAGAAGTTTCCTTTCATGACTCAAATGTTTTCAATTCCTTACTGTTGGGTTTAGGGCCCTCAACCATGTTAAGTAATAAGTACTATATGATGTGATTGTGGACATACCGTGAGTCTTCCTTCTTTTCAAAAGAGTTCGTTGATCTAATTTTTTTTGCAGGACATGAACGTTATGGCCAACGTTGATTGTGTGACGCTATTTATTTGGATTATGGGAATTTATTTGGATGATACAAGGACAGTAATAGTAGGTTCCCCTAATTCATTTGCAGCTTCTTCTTTTAATGCTTTCTGTAAGTTTCTTAGTTCTTTGTTGTTTGTTGCAGGACGGCCTTTCCAGGGGTGTTCCAAATTTGATTTATGAATTCTCTACTAGGGATGGTGCAACACTTGACAGGCATATGGATGTCGACAAGGTCTGTTTTTCAATTTGGCAAACATATACATAATTTTAGATGATCCATATAGGCATTGACAGCCTTTTGGATTCAAATTATCAGTTATTTGACGGTTCAAAGTTATTCGATATATTTCGATGATCCGGAGCAGCCTAGATTTGAAAAAGGAATGCGGCCACAAAAGCAAGTAACAATTTGGTAATAGTCAAAAATAGACGTATGGATCTGCAATTTTGCTTACTATCTATTTAATTATCTTATGTTGGTATTCCACCACATTATTTTTGCCCCTTCTTTTTTAATTCGTTTGGTTTGTTTCAGATTCCAATTTCAGTTTTGTACTGTATAACTACATTCTATTGATTTAACATTGGAAAGATTTTATGAACACTCTTTTTTGTTTATAAATTATTGATTAAGGCCAAAGAAGCTTTGCTGATCATGCATATTTTGTTCTTTTTCTGTTTTTATGCTTAATCGTATTGTCGTTTTTCTGGCCTTCGATTATTCTCAAATCATCGGGTGCTTGGGTATTTTAAAGTTCAAAACCGTTAAATGATTGATTTGGTACTGCAGCTTTACAAACAATTTTAATCGAATTAAAATGGGAAAAAAGAAATGTGAACATCTGTGTTTCTATCGGTAATTATTTGGGTGTGATTGTTTGTTATGAAATGCATTCATACTTCCCACTGCTCTAACATGATTCTGTATTGGTTTTTCCATTTTCTTTTTTTCCCCTTTCAACCCATGTTAATTTTGTTTTCTTTTTGCAAGTTTGCAATGGATGTACTAAACAAGTGGGAACATATGATTATGTAAAGATGGAAATGAGTACGTATAGAAATACTGCATTGAGAATCCATTTGAATTTTTGGTTTACCTTGATGAAAATCTGTGCGTTGTTTGAAGGAAATGCAGGTTCCATGTCAAATTTGGTCAATGAAAAATGCCCAAGAGTAGAGATTTTGTGTTTTATTGTTAGTAACTTTGTTGATTACTGCTACCCTCAAAGAAGTGCTAAAAGTTCTTGAAAGTGTCAGTTAGGATTAAATGTAGACAATCATTTTTTGAATGTGCTCATAGGGACTCCTGGAGTGCTACAGGGTGTCGATACCGCTGCAATATCACTGAATGTTGGTAGGTGCACACATCAAAGAGAACTCATCGGCTGGAACCTTCACAAATCTATCATTGGTCTGTGCAAGATTTAGAGATAGCAATTGCAGTTATATTTATGCGCTTTTATTTTGCCTCACTTATTGTGTAGGTGAGAGTCGTGTCATGAATTTTTTTTATTTTGTTAATAAATCATCACAATTTATTCATAGTTAAATTTTTAATTTCAGTGCCTTAATTTAGTAGTTCTAAAATGTTATCAAAGGATGTTTGTTCAGTATCCATTCTGGTGTCAAATTGGTTATTTATTCTTTTTCCTCATTTAATTTCCCTTGATTCCATTAACTGTCATTTACTGTCCGGAATGTAATGGTACCAAACATGAAAATGGTAATTTGCTTAAAAAGTTTGTAACATTTGAACCTTCGTGGTTTTTGCCCACCATATCAGTGGTTCGACTTTAAATTTGGTTAATTCTGCAACCACTTCCTGTAGTCTTTTTAGCTGTTATTGCCTGAATGGAAATTTATGTCTCTCTTTTTTCTTCACTTTTGTTCGTTCTCTTCAATCTCGATGAGGACTTCTTTTAATCTCTACTGCTTTTCCTTCTATCTTTGCAAAGCATGCAGTACTAAACTAACTTAATTCGAGTATGTGTTTACCGTCATTTATGTTTTTCGTTTCGATTTTCCTTTTCGTCTTATAGTTTGTTTAACTTTTTTTTTTTTTTTTTCTTGGATACAAGTAACTCTTTGACAGAGCATAAGTACCTCAATAGCAATATAGCAAGGCTATCCATACAAAAATTGTTGGCTAGAATGGATGGTATTGGTCTTGCATGCATAAGAATGATGTGAAACCAAACTTGACGCCCAGAGCTAAGTACGCAATGCATTTGTAAGTTTATTTACCTTCCAGTTTGTTGATTTAGTGCCTGCTGTGCTTTGAACTTAAAGTCTGAACATGCTCCACTGTAATTTTGGTTTTAGTTGTTTATAATGCAATGTGAAAATGAAGCTATTTTGAAATGCGGGTACAAACTATACTTGAATAAAGATCCAGCTGATACAGACCTTGCTCACTTTGAAACCATCCACAACAATTTTTTAGTAATGCACGTATTCTGTACATTTAATTAACGTCATTGTGCACCTCTGCTGTTCTTCAATTATTCAATGAAGGCCAAGGTATTTGGAATGAACATACGTCTTTTTTAGAAGGAAACAATTCAAGGATAGTAACTTTATTTGTACCAAATGATTTAGATGGATGCACATTATCTGGAAAATAATCCACGAGACGAAAGGATTTCGACATCGTGAGCCAGAAGCATCAGACATGCCGACAGCGCGGCCAAATCATAAAGTCTCACGCGCCGAAGGCGCACGAGAGGTTGAGCCCAGGCCTAAGGCCTGGGTGATACCCTAGTATATTTTTATGAGATAGTTAACAATTGAACAACTCTATGAGTAACACAATTAGATTCATTTGATTATCTTTCATGATTGATTGATCATCATATTTGATCTAGAAGTGTTAGATGAATGTGGTTAATACAAAAGTGTTCAAATGGCTAACTTCGGTTAACTATTGTTGAGCCAACTCAATATACACGTTTAGGTACGTTATCCATATCTAAATGAAGGTATATTTCATTTGTGTGTAACAAGCTAAGACCATCTAACGGTGGAGAGATATTGCTTTGGTTTTAAGAAAACTTAGCTTGAATCTTAAACCAGGATATCATCTAACGGTGAATATTGAATGCTTTGTTACTAAGCTATTATAGCTTTGATTGAAAGCAAACCATGATTTGAAAGACTATATAAGGGAGAACTCTAGCAACTGGAAAACCTTATCCCGACACTTTCATGTGTCCTAGTTGCGACTAGAGTCAATTTTCCTTTAACCTAGGTTTTTACAAAACCGTATTAGGTTAACGACTTGAAGACTTCATTTGGGATTCGTGAAGCCAGATCCAACTATTTTCTCTGTAGTTGTGTATTCTGATCTTACTTGTTCTATCGTATTGAGTACTATCTTCTCTAAGATTTGCTCGAGATTTATCTCTGATAGGTAAGATATAAAAAGTAATCACAAAGCTCTTCGTCTCATTCTTTGTAATTCCACAATAACTTGTTCTATTACCATATAGTTAAGCTATTGTGAGGTGTTTGATATTTCTAGGATGTTCTTCGGAAATATAAGAGCGGATTATCAATTGGTTCTAGTTCACATTGATTTATCAAAAGACAGAACAAACTTCATAGGTATTTCTGTAGGAGACAGATTTATCTATCAGAATAGGGTTTTCTATGTGACACAGATTTGTCTATAAGTCTTCGACTTTGGGTCGTAGCAACTCTTAGTCGTGGGTGAGATCAGCTAAGGGAATCAAGTGCGTAGAGTCCTGCTGGGATTCAGAGGCGTGAGGAATGCGACTGTACCTTAATCGGTGTGAGACTTGGTTAGGGATCAATACAGTGTGGTGTTCAAATCTGGATTAGGTCCCGGGGTTTTTCTGCATTTGCGGTTTCCTCGTTAACAAAACTTCTGGTGTCTGTGTTATTTCTTTTCCGCATTATATTTTTATATAATTGAAATATCACAGGTTGTGCGTATTTCAATCATTTGGTAAATCCGACCTTGTTTATTGGATCAAAATTGATTGACACTTGGACATTGGTTTTTTGATACTGTCCAAGTTATTCTCATACCAATCAGTTCACGGATTCCATCTTGTTGATTTGCTGATTGATTTGAAAAAGAGATATAACTCTTGAATATCTTTCCTTTATTGAGTCTAACTGTCTAGTTGATTCTCTTGGAATTATATTGGAGTAAGTCCATACAGATTTCCGAACGAATTATTGGGTGCAGTTGTTATACCCCCTCCTTTTCAATTGGTATCAGAGAAGGCAAACACGCTAAGACCTCATAAGTCTGTGTTTGTAGGAATCTGATTTCTGTGGACAGAAGTTTATCTCGCGATTACGCACATAGAGATGTCCTCCAAAGTTTTTGATTATGCCAAATGTCTTGGGATTACCTCAAAGGATAAATCCTTAGTTGATTATTCCAAATTCCGATGTGGAAAAATTTTGCTATCAGATTCTAATAATACTCCCTCTAAAGTGACAGTTGACACTATGTCAGAATCTTAAATGGAGCTCACCAGAACTTTTAAAAAATATGCTGAGATATTGATATTCAAGTCTCTAAAATTAGATATCTTGAAGAAAAACATGCTCAGCTCACTGATGAACTTGAGAAGTCTCTTGATAGAGAACGAGAACTCTCTTGATAGAGAACGAGAACTCTATAGTATCGTTGAGTATTTTTCTAACAATATCGAAAATCTTGTTCAAGAAAATACTCTACAACGCGAAAAGATTAGTATGCATTGATAGACGCATTTATGTGTCTATTTTAATCTCTATTGTGTATAAT